>JABSTQ010005250.1:0-67553 GCA_013358835.2 Ixodes persulcatus
CGTAATATTATTATAATAAAGTCATTCGTAATGCTCATTAGGCCTGTTGTCCGTTGGTATAACAAATGGGTCTTTAAAAAAAAAAAAAAACCTCATACTTAGGCGTAAAATATTCACTGGCTATTTCATTTTGAATCTGTCATCATTCTTCATTTTATTTATTATTTTATATATTTCTTTATTTCTTAATAGTGGAATCCCAACCTGGGAGTTTGAACAGGTGGGTTCAGAGCTTCAAATAAACGGGCTGGCAAACACAAACAAATCACCAATTTCAAAACAAAAAAAAAAAAATATGACACCGTGATGGAACATTACATAAGAGGCGAATAATGACCACATCGCTGCGTGGCTGGAGTGTTTCTAAGGGTATTCCAGACGTTAACTGTCCGAGAGAAGAAAAAGAATACATAAAGCAGTCGTTCCGCGCGCGGAAAAGAGAAGTTGTTGTTCTGAAATCACTGTCCACGAAGGTGACATTTGAGAGTAGAGCACGGATATCGGATGGCGGCACGGTTTTGACTGACATTTCAATGTTTCTGAAAATCACAATAGACAGAGAAGACATTGCTCCCTAAGACCGGTGGTACGAACGCCTTGGTCACTATCCTACAGTACCCCGCTACTGAACCCCTGTCGTCTGCGTCGCTGCCCGCGTAGACCCTGGCAAGTTTCTTGCCTTATTTTTTACAGAAAAAGAACTACGCTTTGAAATTTTACAAGAAAAAACCGACCTGTGAAATACACCTTTGACGAAAGTTTAGTTTGCTACGTGCAGGCGTCGATTTTTAAGGTCCATTTTAGATCGAGCCTGGTGACTTGAACCACCCTATACTTCAGTCACGATCTTTATTGCAAAACAATATAATTAATGTCATCGTTTCAATTGAAACTACACCCATGGCTTTTACGTCGTAGCCTTCGTCTCTCTCCTTCATCGATCAAGCGCCCTGAATACGTCTCCATAGTACGCCCTTTATTAAACTATGCATCATCAGTCTGTTACCCTCACCTTAAATATGTTGTCCGATTTGGTAATCAGTTCAAATAGGGCAGCGCGAGTCTTCTAGGCTTGATAGCGGCACTGAACTTAACCAATTAATCACTGACCCCCCCCCCCCCCCCCCCACAACCACAACACACTTATGATCTCGCAGACATATTGCCGCACTTTTCCATTTTCATAGGTTTGACTTCGACGACCATCCACATCCATCATTGATCTTGTTACCTCATCGCATATTCCCTCGCGTTGGTCACCATGCAAAAGTTAGCATTTCTTTCACCCGAAACACAGCGTTTTAAGGCGAAGCATTTTTTAGCTACCTCGATTGCGATCTATCTGGCCTCGTAACAAAAAAATGAAAGCCGCTTACAACTCCCTGTAACGCCGAATTAGAGCGCAGCTCTTGAGGAGGAGGGGAAGGCACGGGGGGGGGTCACGTGACCTCGAGGGGGGGGGGGGGGAGAAAATTTTCCGCTGAATTTTTTCCGCTAGATTTAGCGGGAAATTTTTCCGCTAAATGTAGCGGGGAAAATTTTCCGCTACATTAGCGGGGAAATGTTCCGCTAGATTTAGCGGTGGAAAATTTTCCGCTAAAATTAGCGGGAACATTTTTCCGCTAAATTTAGCGGGGAAAAGTTTCCGCTAGATTTAGCGAGGAAAATTTTCCGCTAGATTTAGCAAGAAAAATATTTTTCCGCTAAATTTAGCGGGGAAATTTACCCATGATGCACCGCGCGGTTACGCCAACGGCGACGGCGACGCCGACGCCGACGCCGACGCCGCTCAAGCCGGAAACGGGCGCCTAAGAGCTGCGCTCTAAAAAGGAGCTAAACGCGCGGCGCGTATATTGAGCGGCAGTACGCACTCCTTCACATTCACACCCTCCTC
This sequence comes from Ixodes persulcatus, assembly GCA_013358835.2. Taxonomy (NCBI): domain Eukaryota; kingdom Metazoa; phylum Arthropoda; class Arachnida; order Ixodida; family Ixodidae; genus Ixodes; species Ixodes persulcatus. The sequence goes on from JABSTQ010005250.1 coordinate 1,895, forward strand.
AAAAGGGGCAGAGAACGCATGCGCCCTATGTGCTCGCACCCGATTGCATGCGGCCCGAGGACCTACACCCGCACCGCTCGTACACGGAGCGGTTAGTACGCACCGCACTTCTTCGCATTCGCCCCCAGGCTATGAGCGATCATTCAATACCGATTTTGAAGTTGCGCGCTGCAGTCGCGTGGACGTCAGTGATTCAGTGATGGAAGTGGCATTTGACTTTTTGTAGCACGTTCAGTATAGCAGGCAAAATATTGGTTCGGAGCAGCCACTGCCACTTTTTGAGCAGATGCCAACATCGGTTAGCACATCACTCGAAAATAGGAAAGTATTCCATCTTTAAATGAGTGCATCCTATGATCAGATTGGCGGTTTTCCTTTCCTACTGGTGCCTGTTACGTATTACTTTGGTAATAAAGTAGATAGGGTGCCAAAGGAACACAAAGCCTTCTTTTTAGAATAAGGCATTGGTCCGAGTGGGTTCCATTTCCAATCGGTACTAAAAATGGTCGAAAAATAAACCACAGCGCAACCATTCAGTCGATATAAAGCTCCTCCCCCCTCCCAATTTTAACACTCGTTAGTTTATTTATTCGATAAATATAACTTTTGTAAAATGCCAGCAAGAACCAGCAGCGTATCCGCTACACGCCTCTCAATAAACGGATAGCCCAAATTTTATAAACCTAATAGTAAAACCTCTAATATTATAAACTGAAAAAAGAAAATCACCCACAAATATGACGAAAAGCTACGCTTGCGCTTTAAAAGTGGCACTGTTATTTAGCGGCGTTGAAACCATGGTGAAGTCAAATATCGCTGCTCTTTCTATTGACAGCTGCACGGGAACAACCTTGACCCAAACATTGACCCGGGTTTATTTGCTTTCTAGACGTAATTCTTTAAATCGAGAGATCAACTTACAATCAAGACGAAAGAAGGTAGACCTGTAATGTACTGAGCATAATTCCCGAGCCTATCGTGCCGACCGAGGCGCGCTCCCCCGTGTCAGCCGCTGCTGTTCTTAGCACTCGGGCGCTCAGCGGTGAAGCCCGACGCGCACAAGCTGGTAGAGAGCAAGAGGCGGCACCGTGGCATGCGCAGACATGATCGTTCTCATCAGAGTACAAGACCCTGGTTTTGTCCTATCACGTGTAGCCGTCATCTTACTATATCTTACGCAGTCTTTTCTCGCATATTTTAGCTCCTGACGTCTCCCACATCTTACGGAAATTTTAATTGAGACCATATCGGCGATCAACCCGCCAGCCCATCACCGGCAAGCGCCGTGGACGAGCAATTTGAATGCTTCATTTTATCTTAATTCAAAGCGCAGCCGATTATACGAGCCAATAGGATCAACCACACAGCGTCAAAGCGCGACATCGTGGCATTCGTCCATCTTCCTGTGCGCGTGTTCTTTCGAGTGCCGTGATGTCACTTGACTTGCGCTTTAAATACGCGTGTTCGTGGTTTTATGTGTTTCGAGCCTTTGACTGTGTTCTGACCTAACATAAAAAAAAAACTATACGGTCAGTAGAGACGCTAAAATAATTATATTTCTACGATTTTTTTCTTTCCTCCTACTTAAACATCAAGGTCGGCAAATCATAGCATATTGTTGTTTTTTGCTCCGCTGAAGCCCATCTCGACGCAGGTGTGGTGAAATTCTGAGCAAAGTATCACTTTGACGCCAGATGTAGCATACCTTTCTTATGGCGTAATTTGACGGAAAAAACGCAGCACTTCCATCACTGTGATTGCGTCGTAAACCGTTTATAAAACCCGATCTTGAGGCACTCGTCGTGTCAAATGAGATGGGGCCACGCAAGCGACCACCACACACAGGAGAGGAGTTCTTCGAGAGGAAACGGCGTCATTCAGCTGCCGAGCGTCGGGGATACCCCAACAAGGCGGACGATGAGAAGCAACGGCGCCCGCAACAGATTCGGGAAGCCGATCGACACGGCGCGGCCACGGAACTGCCTCCTTTTAGGCGACGTCGTGAGTCTTTATACACGCGATGCTTCGCGAATCGTACACTACCGACGTTGTGGTTTCTGCAACATGTTCTTTTTTTTCATTCTTGTTTTCCGGCGACATCTGTAAACTGGAACGGCCTGCCCGAAGCAATCGTTTCAACATAACACAGTGACTAATTTTGTGAAATGTGAACCTTCTATATATATAAAAAAGACACTTCCTTTTGTAATGACACCATAATACCCAGGGCTCTAAAGAGAATTAAATAATTTCCTTCAGATGGCTGTGGCTTCGGGTTGCCGAGAAGTGCGAATCTGACGCGACAGTCCATTTCCACGGCTCTGTAAGACACCGAACTTTGTCAACATCAATAACCAGCTTCCATCATTATTCGGACCCCCCTTCGGAAAAGCGTTGGGACAGAACTCCACTTCTGTCGCTTAAACAGAAGGACTTCCGTTTTTGTGGGATCGAGTCAGCACCCTAAGCCAAGCAGGTCTACTCGGATGAAAGACCCCGAGCCAGTGCTCCCCAGACGCCGTTACCCGACATCTAGCACGAAGTCGTCGATCTTTTGAGCGACCGGCGACCCGTCACCGCGCTCAGCAGCCTCACGCAGAATCCCGTACCTCTTGTGCGGAAGCAAACGAGGCAGAGAGGTCAACCTTGAGAAGGTCGACGCTGGTCCCCCCTGACTCAGAGGTGCCAAATCCAGCTCGCCGAAGTGCCGGCGGACAGTCGACGCGGCAGCGGTGTTTAGCGCTAGAACGGGAACTTCGTTGCTAGCCTAAGATTGTTTATTTTTCCTTTTGCACTATTGGTGGGTGAAGGAGGAAAGCTTCAAATTGAAGCTTAACGAGTCCTCCGACCCCTTTAGGCAGTTGATGAGCGAACTGGGTCGCTAAACTCCTCAACACAAATTGGGGCCGAAGTTCGCAGACGTGCTGATTGGACTCTCGCGACGATGGCTTCACGCGGGAAGAGATGTCACTCATCCAAACTCTGTCTCGGTGCTCAATTCCAGCGAGACTGTGAAAGGCAAAGTCGTAGCGAGCTTTATCGGGGCGCGGGCGAGCAACACCGTAGGACCACCGACTGAACGGTTGCACTGATGACCCTACGCCGCGTTAAAGTCAGTGCTGTCTAGATTTCCCCTAGGCGGAGTGTGAATATTTTGAACTTTCTCGTCACAAGATAGTCGTTTGTGGAAGTTATTGGTGACGACAAAGTGACGTTTCAGAGCTTTGAGAAGGAGTTATTTGAGGCCAAAATCTTCGCTTCGGAATCGAGGCGAAGGTTGAACTTTATGATACTGTGGAGCCGTGCGCGCGTTTTGCGGCGTTAGAGCTCATTTTCCGCTACTGTCAACGACGCTACCGGGGTCACCCAGAGGCGGAATGTGTAGTGACGTTGGTAGTGTTTGAGATGAGGGGGCGAAGGAGAATGGAAAGAAAGAAACTGGAAGAAAATAAAAGGGGTAGGACCAACACATCAACATACACAAAGTGGGGGACAGGAAGTGCCGCAGAAAATGTTCGAAAGAGACAGAGAGAGAGAGGTTGATGGTAGTGAAGAAGGGGAGATCCCTTCCCCCCAAATTTTTGTTATACCTTTCTGAAACGTCTGGGGCTGGGGCGATCGCCCCCCCCCCCCCTTTGCCCATTTATGCCCCTTGCCGCCTCTTTCGACGCCACTGGGGGGGGGGGGGGGGATGGATGAATGCACCCCTCCCCGTTCCCCTGTTTCGAAGCCCCCGCTTAGAGGCGTTCTGACTGAGCGCCGACGAGGTACAGAACGGCGTGCAATTTGCGGAATAATGGTCATAGAGGTTCTGGAATTAAAATGGTTCGCGTTCCATAAACTCACCAACGGACATGACAGACTTTCAAGCGAGATGCTCGTGCAAGGGCTCGTAGTGTACAGGCGTGATCCGTGACGTCCTTTTATAGTTCCTATCCCTTGACGTCAGGGCGAGGATGATCAGTTGTGAACGACAAATTCGATGATGCGTGTTTGAATCGACAGTGACAAGTTTGATTGTGGATGATGGAAGCTTGGAGTCATTATGTTCTTAACACCGTCAATATTGACAACCTGACATTAGCCTTATTCCGTTGATCAAAGCAGAATTAATCCCAGTTTGGCTAACTTTGCAAGCCGACCACACCGACGCTTTTGGTAGCCAAAGTGGCCAATAGTCACTACTTAAAAAAACACACACAAAAAAAAAAACAGTAAGTTATTTTATTTCGCCGATGGGGGGGGGGGGGGGGGGGGGGGACAACTGCCCGGAGGCAAAATACGCCCGAAAGCAGCAATGCTACTTGCCTGGTTTTGACCTAACTCAAGCTTCCTCTGTACGACAAAGCCTGGCAGATAGTCACGTGACGCGGCCGCCGAAAGTGAAAAGTAGAGCGGGAAACAACGGATAAGAGGAGAGTCATGCAAAGGGCGCCCCGCTGCGGCTAGACGCCGAAACACACTATACTTTTTTTTTTCTCCTGTTGGCGAGGGTAAATGGAACGCCACCCCTTCCCCGTTCCCGTTTCGGTTTCGTCTGTTTTGTTTGTGCTCAAAATTGTGCGGCAAACTGCAGGGGTGAATGATTACAGATTACAGATATTGATACAAGGGAACAGCGTCGAAAGGTCAGTGTCCCCTGCTGGAGTTTTCGGAGGTCCTTGCGCCATACACTCTTAATTTGGGGCCGGCAAACGTCACGGCCATAGCCGTGACGTTCAAAGTTTTTAGGACTTAGCCGCGAACTGATTTGGCCCCGTCAAAATAGCCGTGTACAACGTCACGGCTGCAGTTGGCCCTTCCCCTCTTTGATGGCGCGAATGGCTATATAGTGGCTCCGTATTCGGCCCTGTACTTTTTGGCGGCCCGTTTGCGCAGGGCCGGCAAAAACGGGCCGGCTATGCGCATAATAGCGGGGAAAAGAAACACTCTGCTCTCCGCTAGATGGTGGCAGCTGCGGCCGCCCGCGTGCCCCGCGGGCGCAGCCAGTGGGCACGCATGCGCATAACGGTAATTCTCTCTCGGTGTGCAAGGACGACGAATTTTGGGAACGCGACAGAACAGCACACGACAAAACAGCACGCGACAAAACAGCACGGTCAAAACAGCACCCGTCAAAACAGCACAACGTCAAAACAGCACGGCGACAAAACAGCAGGCGTCAAAATAGCACGCGACAAAACAGCACGGCGTCAAAACAGCACAGCGACAAAACAGCACGCATGTAGCAACTTCGAGCGCGCTCTTCACCTCTTCCTGCGCGAATATTTTCGAACCTCCTTAACCCTTTCATTTATTGTCGCTAGGATATAAAGGAATTTATTGCCTATTTCATTGCTAAGTCAGTGTCCCGACTGGTGCTGCTTTGTGATTGCTAAAAACAAACGAAGTTAGCAGTAGTTACTACTACTTAACTGCACTGATCTCTGAAGAGAATGGGTAGTTAGAGGTGATATCTTCGCGTCGATGTTGGCCGCGTTGTCTGGTCTTTCTTTTTTTTTTTTTTTTAGACTTAGCGAAAGGGGAAAAGTTATTGCGAAAAAGAAATTTATAAGTTCAAGTTATGAACCGTCTGCTTTGCAGCAGTCCGGGGAGGGTACTCGTCGTTTCGTAATTACCACCTAAGCGTAAAACGTCCCCCCGAAAAAGCAGGAGATGCGCCGATTACAGATGCATTGTTAGAACCGGGAAGATAAGGCAACTTTAATGTCGAGCGAATTCAAGGTGTACCATGGGCACCGAATCTGCGGGGTTCATTCGCCGTGAATAAAATGTCCCGGAATCACGCGGCTGCAGCTTGCAGGCGACAAGTTTGAGTTAAATTCACAGATTATTGCCGACGAAGGCCTCGATCGAGTGAAAACCGGTGAAGCAGAAACATGCCACAGCCTCAATGTTGTTGCCGTACAGCATGGGCTAAGCACACCGTTGCCGCACACACTTCTTTTTTTTTTTTAACAACTAACAACAGCACATTGCCGTGCGATCGATTCATTTATTGTAGACGACATCACCAGCAAACTTGGGCGTCAATATTAGTAGAACTGCTCGAAAAATAGCCATAACACGGACCAGCGGGGGCTTTAGTACTGCCCACGGAGCCTTCATGTGCGCATCGAGTATACTCCCCACTCCCAACTTGCTCCCATGAGAACGTATTCGACATATTGGCCGTCGACGAGCTGACCTTCGAGGAATTGGCCTAGACCCTCCATTCCTTTACTGTGCCTACTTTGAGACATGAATGTTATTAACTCCATACGCTCTATTTAGGGTTCAGCGTTTGCGGCTTAAACCGATAAAACCGGTAAAAGTACGACGAAATCTTTTTTACATATTCGGTTTTAAGTGAAAAAGATTAGTATTTTCGGGGGCGTTTGAAGGGGTGGGTGAGGGAATGTGCCTCATTACTGACCGTATGACAACTTCCTTTCGCAGTTTTCAGCTTGTCTCCGAGATCGGTTCAACTTTCAACAAAAGTTGAACCGACGCAATGGTCTTCAGGACGAAATCTGGGTTTTCCACCTGATAGGGATTTGTGTTCCGAATTCTTTGTTCAAAGAAGAGAGTTTAATCGTGAGCTGTACAATGATATTAAAAGGCATCCGTTAATGCCACACATTTTTTAACACCCCTAGCTTCCGTGTACTAGAGGAGGGCATAAATACGATTGCATTATTGTCGTTTCTTGGTCTGCGCGAATTAACCACCTCTCGCAGTCGTGAAAAAGGGGAAAGACGCACTGAGTACAATGCTTGCAAATTTTTGGATTTTGATATTTGCCTCTCCGACCGAAGTGGTAGTAAAGATCATGTTTGTCCTGCGTACGAATCGAGCCCATGATGATAATGTCAGATCACGATAGGGCCCCAGTGCGTCTTGCAGAACAGGTCGCGTCGGATGCCACAGACAGTAACAAATAAGAAATCCAGTACCTGGTTTACTCACTATTCATTTTAAACAAACGCCTTTAAATATTGCATTTTCGTCAGTATACTGGTTTTTGTCAATAAACCGAAAAGAACTGAAAAGTTTATGGGTCTACAAATATTCTCAGCAATAAACCGAAAACTTCTGCTTGGAATAAAAACCGAAAAATGTACGCCGAGTTTCAAAATAATAAAAACCGAAAACGCCAAACCCTAGCTATATTGTCAATGTCCTGTTTTGACGCTGTGCTGTTCTGACGCTGTGCTGTTTTGACGCCGTGCTGTTTTGGCACGTGCTCTTCTGTCGCTTTGCCGTTTTGACGCTGTGCTGTTTTGTCACGTGCTATTTTGACGCATGCTGTTTTGTCGTCGTGCTGTTTTGACGCTGTGCTGTTTTGACGCGTGCTGTTTTGACCGTGCTGTTTTGTCGCGTGCTGTTTTGTCGTGTGCTGTTCTGTCATGGTGCCCTTTTTGTACCGTATTTGTTCCAGTGTACTACAACTTGTTTTAATTTTTGTTTTTTTATGCCAGCTTGTTGTATTTTCTTTACCATTGTACCCACCTGCGAAAATTCCATCGAGGGACTACAGTATTAATAAATAAAAATAAAGAAGCCTGAGAAAATTTCGAACTTGATAAGGTTCTGAGCCTGATAACTGTTATATTCTATGATGGTACAATCATTTTGATAGTTTCGAATGCTCATCCGCTCGTTGTAGCGTTCTCATGCGCGCGTGGGACATAGTGTAGACTCGCTTCGCTACACATCGATCAACATGCACACTTATGTGTATATACGGAGAAAATATACCATACTTTTAAATGAAGCTAATGTTCAGCGTACTTACCAACTACGCACTGCCGTATTTCCCCATTCGTAGCAACTTATTTAACCTTTGACATGGCGAAGAACAGGTATTATTGCGAAAGGGAGATGTTACCCGAAGCTTCATTTCGTTTCTTAGGACGACTAAACGATTGGGGAACGTACGCGTAGCTTATTCGTATACCATATTTGTTTTTTTGTTTTTAAATAAAAAAAAAAAAAAAACCTGCAGTGGGCTTGGCGTTGACTGTTATCCCCACGCCTTCTTTACGATTGCATATGTACAAACGAAATAAATGCAATCTGAAAAAAAAAACGCGATACAAAAGGGGAACTCTCGCACATTATTCAAATAGGACGCTCTCGCGTGTTCCCGCGCGGTTCTTGCAGGAAAACACGTCGGCTCGCTGTTTGAGCCACGCTGTTTAAGCCACGCTGGAAGCTGCTTGAGGCGTGCTTCTTCCTCGTGGGACGGTTCTGTTATGTTGGTCATGTGAATCGGCGTCTGCCGACATGTCTTTAGAAACATGCATTTCTAGGAAGGCAACGTGCATACGCTTCAGGTCTGGTGTCCGCCAATATTGCTGTCATCGTGTCCGAATGAAACACCGCGTCTTTTGTATGCCGTGTGAACGTGGGACTGCGGTTGGGGGTTGCCCGGCCCTGGTTGTCTGACGTCGCGTCTTCCAAAGTCAATGTCGCATTACCAAAGGCGCGGAGAAAAAAAAAGTCCCAGGTTCAACAACGTATGTCACGTGTTCGCTGGCACTCGAGGTTTCTTTTTTTTTTTTTAATGTGGGACTTTTTTTTGTCAATCGCGCATCTTACGGTTTTTAAATTGAATGGCCGACCGCCGTTTATGCTGAAGGTTTTTCGGAGGATGCCGTGTACGTTGCGCCTACGCACGACGTGACCCGCTAAATTTAGCGAAGAATCGCAGCACCGTGACATCGTGACATCATAGTGTCACGTGACGTCGTGTCACGTGATGGCACACATTTCCCGCTAAATTTAACGGGGAAAAAAACTTCGCTAATTTTTGGCGGAGAGTCAGGGTGTTGTTACATTGTGACGTCAAGGCGTCGCGTGACGTCGTGTCACATGACCTCACAAATTTCCCGCGAACTGAATTGAGCGGAAAAATCTGTTCGCTAAATGTGTCATGGCGTCACGCGGCGATACAGTGTCACGCGAACACCGGCCTCTAAATTTAGCGGGACGTAGGTTTCCTAAATTTAAACGCGGCTGTGCAAATTTGTGCAGCGGTGTGCACAGTCGTCCCGTAGTTCAATAGAGCCACTTCTAAGGTTCATCAAGCAACACTGGCGATCGCCATTGCTTGTACACGTAGCGTGTGATTGGATATGAGTCATCGCCGAACGCTGACGTCACATTCGTGTTCATTAGGGGCTCACAGTGTGCGATCAAGCAATGGCGGACAGGCGGTGGCACGGACTTTTGAAAGGGGTCTATCGCAGAGCAATGAAAAAAATACGGCTATTTTTATTTAAAGATTTATTGTACGTCACGGCTAATTGATCGAGATATTTTGCCATCCGTGTTTTTGTTGATAATAAGTTGTGGTCAGGTCGCTCGCGTATTTAAGAGTATAACTCCCGTTCATTAAGTAAAACCACGGTAGAGCTGTCTGATTTCGTGCCAAAAGCCGCGAGTTTTCGCTCGCATGTATGACTCCAACGTATGATGGTAGGATAGTTATCTTTGAACACGCATAATGTGGCGGTGGGAGAAGTACGATGCGGCTGACTTCACGTGGGATTCTAGATTTTGTATGAACGTCGTGAAGTTGCAGAATTAGAAACGCCTAACGTATTTAATCGAGTCATAATCGCTCTATTTATAAACAAGGCACCTACGCCGTCTTTCCCGCTGAGCACGCAAGTAGTCGATCATCGCGATCGAAATAAAGTGTGCAGCGGCTTAAGGTGTATCCACACGACGGACCGGGCCGCGGACCGATTGATTACGTGATGCGCGGCCCGCGGGCCGCCCGGCTGCAATGAGCATCCACACGGCGGACCAAAAGAGCAGTTGACAGAGCGAACGGGCCGGTCTAACCCTCCACCTCACAGCTCCGCCAAACGCATGCAGCGAGCTGCTTTGAGGCTGTTTGTAAGGAGCCAAGATGGAGGTTGAACGAAAGAGACGTTTGACCGCGGTGGCCCTGGCGTTGACTATTGAGGACGAGGAGGACTTAAGTGAACCGAAAAGGGCAATCCTACAGAGCGGGGAATTCCTCCACGAGCGCGATGAAGTAAAAAGTTGCATCGTCGCACCATGCCGCCATCGTCGCACAACAAAAGGTTCGCCTTCTTCGTCTTCAACAGTTGGCGTCAAAAGAAAACGACTTTGAATTTGGATTCCAATCCAAACAACAAAAGTCAGATTGTTGCCAGACTTAGCGCTTCAATTATACTAAAAACGCCGCGGTCCGCCGCCAAGGTCCGGGCGAGAAAAGTCGCTCGGCATTTCTCAGAAGCGCGGGCTACGGACCGCCGGCGGACCTCAAAGACCGGTGACGTAAGATCACGTGATGCGCGGCCCGCGGACCAAAACAGCAATTTGGTCCGTCGTGTGGATACACCTTTACGGAGCTGAGGCAACAGCTTCGTGTCAACCCGCTATTTGAGCAGATCGCATTTTAATCAAGAATCGTTTGTTACGCCATCACTTGATGCGTTTTTTTATGTAGAAGGCGACGATTGGCTGTATGGGGTCTCAGCGGGAAAGTAGTCTCGCGATACCTCGTTCATAGGCCTCGTTCATAGCCCATCACTCGTGTATAAACACGGTGCTTAAACCGGTATCTGAGAGGATGGCGAAGACGACACTGGAACAACAAAAATAGAAGCCACGGTTCTAGGCAGATGAAAAACAAAAGCGAAAGGGCAAGCGAACCGGTTTAAGACTGATATAGCAACCCTAGAGGAAGGAGAGAAAGGAACGTGCAAACGCAGAACTGCATCCTTGTACTTCCCCGCTTTTCCTAGTTGCAGGGTTACTATGTCAGCTGGAAAACAGACGGAAATAAGCGGACCACGTAAGTATGCTTTCAGGCGGCCCGGCGGAGTATCCACATATCCGTGCCCACCGGAGTCGGATGTCGTCGCCTGGCAAGCGGGCAACACCGTAGGGGACGAGCCTGCACCCTCTTCCTTCTCCCCAACTTCCTCTCGCTGCCCCCCGACCCGACTAACGATCCAGCTCCAGAGGTCTTGCTCCGCATCCTCCCACTGTCCCAAATTGATATCCGGGAAACCCCTTTCGGATCCACTCGGAGCAAAAGCCGGTTATTAGGAAAACATCCGTTTAGAACGCATCGATTCATACAATCCGAAATGCACCCACCGTCTACTGTAAGGAGCGTCCTGTTTACAATAGCCGGTTACCTCCCTCTTTCTCCTTGTCTCTACCGCTTCCTTATAAGCGAAAGACGCGAAGGCCCTCGCGATAACGCCCAGGAATATTAATGGTGTTCCCTGGTCCGACGGGTGAAGCGGAGGGAGTAAGCGAGAGGGATCGCGCGGGCTCCGACGTGTATTCTAATAACGGTTGGCGAGCCGTTCTGGCTTCATCTTTTGATGGGTTTCCAGCCTTTTCGGGAACGGATCTGTTGGCCTGGCTTTCCTGCTCCGCCTGTTTACCGGCCCGCCAACCGTAGCATCGAACGGCGCGGCCGAGAGCACGCCCGTGACGAGCTACGGGCGTTTTTTTCTCTCTTTTTCTCGACGCACCAGTGTGCGCGCGTGCGGAGGTTGCATCATGTTGTTCTAATAGTGGTGCGGTATAAAATAATGTTTTCTACAGGTTACATACATTTTTTTTCTTCTATGTCCTGTTGCTTCTGTTGCTGCTGCATCGGAAACTCGCTGTTTCTTTGGGCTCAGTTGGCTCGGCGCGTTGCGGTGTTATTTATGGGTCGTTAGTGCGGGATTACCCGTGTTGCGAAGGGGGGTTTTGCTGCCGCTTTCCGCCATTTGGAGGCGGTGGCTAGGAGTGCAGCAGGTGATGACGGCGGGGATGTGGTGGATCCGTGCGGCCCCCCGGGGGGGGGGAGTCGAGGGCGGTTGGCGGTCGTGCGCGTTGAAGGACGTGCTCGTTTGCGGGAACCACTGGACTGTCGGTTGAGGTCGTTAGGCGGACGAGACCTTGGTCTGCGGTGTTCGCGTTTCACTGCTAGGGCGTGTATTTGAAGAGGTTCTATACAATTTTAACGTAAAATATATCCATAAAGTTTTTTTTTTAACTTTTACTGTTACGCGTTTAGCGTTATAATGACTGTGCCCCCCAAATCATGAAGGGCCACTGCACGTAAGTGTAGACAATTTTAGTGATTCGTCGCACTCTTTTCCCTGTTTGCCTGTCCCCACTTCTTCAATTTTACGTTTAATTTTTTGCGGGGATCTTTCTGCGTGGCTGCACAGTTCGGAAAGGGGGTTAGTATAATGTGAATACAAAAACGTACTAATAAACAGTGAATGTGTTTAAACTGAAACCCATCTAATTTCGCCGCGAGTTTTTTTCCTAATTCAGAAGTTTTCGTGCAACAAACAGCGTGTCTCCAGAATTTCATTTGTAATTTTACGTTCATTCATTCGCATAACTACAAATATTAATAAAGCCAAAAAAAAAACAACAGACAACGTACGTTTTCTAGTTGTTTGTGTTTGCGGCAAACAATTGTTTTGAAATAATTTAGTAATAACTATCTAACATTAATGGACTTTTGAACTGCTTTCAGACTTTTTTTTGTGTGTGCTTGGCTGCCGCTTTTTGTGCACCTGGGATTCATATACAAATTGATCAGAGCTGGGACGTTATGGCAGTATAGTGGTGATATTTCTAACATCGTCATATTGTTAAAGGACAAATCAATATTTTATTGACTTGTGTGCCAACAGTTCGCAATCTTCCTTGAAGTTCAATTAAATCCCGGTAAGTATTGGTTCGAGTATTTCATATCAACTGTGGTTGTGCACACCTCGGGAAAATTAGCAGCGTGGCTTTGCCTTATCATTTCATCATTTACGCAGTGCATAAAAATATACATGTGACAATAGGCACGAACTTATAGATACACAAAAAATCTTGTATCTCCTTAGTGTTTGTCGAATAATGGAAAGCTCTTGAGGGACAGCTTGGATGCAATCTTGTTTAGAGGGGAAGTATGTTTGTTTTTATTGCACATGAAAATAAATACAATCCATCTGGCGGTCACTATCTGACTTTGCGGCAGAATATTCTCTGGCGCCATTCTTTCGAACCTCCATTGTGAATTTTTAATTTTTTTGATTTTTAGTTTGTCCGACCAGAGGACAGATCTTCACTGGTCTTAGATCATGACTCTTTCTTTGCATTTCTCTTCAACGGTACAAAGATACAAAAGCAAAATGCAAGCTCGTAGTCGAAAAAGACAAAACCTCACAAAAAGTCCCACGGGAACTTGTGACGCTGCATAAAGTTTCTGAAGTATGGCTATAAATGTTTATAACTGAAGGCAAAGTATACGCGTTAATCATAGAATGTTTGCGTCAAGTTTCATCAAAGCCCTACCATGTAAATTCGTGTTTCTCAAGTCAAACACAAATGCTGCTTTCTGGCTAGTGTGGTAATTTATAAGCTGTCACGACACACAAAGAGTTGCTCATTCTCTCGAGAGTTATCAAGTTATCAGCCTAGTTAGATGTTTTTAAGTATGATTATTGTTTTCGTCTTCAACTATCAAAAATTAGAACACGGTATTCAAAATGGGCTCTGCGATGCCACTACCGTTGGGAAGGAATTTACGTTCTTCCAGGCGGTATAAAAATTGTTTTACAAAACATTGACGCGAATTTAGTTTTTTTTTTGTAGTGCAACTTGGTGAGTAACTTCCTTTTATTTACCGAGAGCATTGAATGACGAGGCACCCGTTAAATTTGAGCTCAACGAAAGTGCTCTCCGCTTTGTAAGCAATTGACTTCCATGTGTTTGGAATACCAGCGTAACTACCAACATAGCTTATTAGTGCCTCACAGTCAATAATTTTGCGTCATTGAAAGATAAGAACACAGGAAAGAAAATCGCGAAGCAAGAAGCGTGAACGTAAAAACACTGATTATAGTGCAGACGAAATGAATCGGGAATCAAAGAACGGTATAAGCGAAATCAATTCCATACCCTGCCAAGCGCCGGAAAGCGTGCTTTCCCACAAAGTTTGTGTTGCAGTGGAGAAGCCAACTTAAGTTGTATCTTTGCGAGTGGCAACAAAATGGATTCATAACCCGGTCTAAATGATCGCGGTAACCTTCTGCAGCTTCTCTCAGACGTTTACGAGTTTTTTTGACGAGAGCGCAGATGTTGCGGCTTCATCTTTGGCCCCTAGCCTGGGGAGATGTTACTTTTAGAGAAGCAACACCTTACGAGGATCCCATACTAGCGGCACGCGGAACATAAACTTGAGCGTACTTGGAAACATGCTATAGCCCCCTAGAAGAACGGTCAACAGAGAGCAAAGCCCAACGTTGTTTGTGGGGACGTAAAAACCTTAGATTGCTACGTCGTTTTTTTTTTATCCCAACAATATTAGGAAGAAGATGGGGGAAAAAAAAGAAAAGAACACGTTGGGCCAAGAAACCGCCACTTAGTAGAAGAATGGTGGCGGTGTTCCAGGCTTACTTACGTTCTTAGCAGCGTTTCGCTTTTCCTTTATGTTTTGTTTTATTTTGGGTATAGTGGCTATCTGGGTTGAGTTTGTTCACGAGCTTGCAGTCGTAAAACGGGCGGAATCCCTTCATCACGGTTATAAACTTCTCCGGCCATTTTTTTCCCCTTTAGGTATTGTTCGTTCTGACGAGGAAGCAAAGTTGGAAACAGAACTAAACGTATTATAGAGGAAAATAAAATAAAGAAGGTGACGGTCGTATTCCGAAGAACGGTAGGCGTCCATAATTTGCCGCCATTGTGAATGAGGGTAAATGCCTGCTTCAAAAGCAGACGCCGTTTACACTTTCTCGGAGCCGTTCGTTTTCTTCGCGCCCTCAATTTTGTTTTCACCATAATATCTCCAACTTCAGCGCTTTTGTGTAGTCGTATATATGTATATATGTATATAAGGTTTTGCCTAAAGCGTTATTTCGGCGTTTTCTTTATGTGTAAAAAGGTTTCACTCCATCTGGAGCCGTTTGAAGCAGCGAGATTCGAAACAAGCACGGCAGTGCTGAGTCTAAAAATGTCGAGGAGGAAAAGAAAGAGAAGAAATACCGGTTAAAGAAGATAATCAGAAACGAAGGAGTGGGATGTGCGGATGCGAATCGTCATAGTTATCATCGCCTTCCACGTCGCCAGCGACCTCTAGCGGCCACGCGGGAAACTTTTGGTTGGCTCCTCCTTGTCTGCTCACAATCTCGGCTTCGTTATAGAACTCCCTGCTTCTCGTGATTTTGGCGCAATCTGCTCGGAAATACAATATAGGAAAGGCAAAGGCATCGGGGAAACATCTCCGATGTGTTGTCTTTTTATTGTTTTTCATACTTGCTTTTTGTTACAAATAAAAGTGGGAGAAAAAAGGGGGAAAGGAGCGTTAGGAATTGCTTGTTTGAAGCTATAAAAAAATTTCTTTTTTCGTTTTGTTCTTCGTTTTGCAGCTGGAGAGGGAGAGGAAAAAGGCAGCCGAGCGTGTGCGCATTTGAGCGCGGGGCTCTTAAAAGGAATTGGGTTTGTTAGCTTCAGTGCGCATCTCTCTTGCCGAATTAGGGTTAACGCGTTTCGCAATATTCACTTGGAGTGAAAAGCACGTTTCGCTAGACGGTCAAAAGGACGACGGGGCCCCGTGAAAGGAGACGGGAGACGGTCGGGACCAAGTTTTGGGGGTGAAAAGGTCCTTGAATTTTATTGGCACTTTTATGGACTTCTTTTTTTTTCTTTTTTTTCATCCTTTCCCCTTTCTTAGCCTATTTTCAATTTGGCGGAAGACTTCTTTTTTCTTTTGTGACGTTTTTAACTTTTTGCTTTATTTAAGTATGCGTTTTGCAACTTCGTTTTTAATCTATTTCTTGTAAGGGGGTGACTCTAAATGGTAAATATAGCCTCCTATTGATAAAAAAGTTCATTAGCGTGAATCGGGCTCCTTAGAGGTTTTTCGAATTAGAAATAATTGGATCGCGTTACAAACAGACAAAAGATAAACACAGCGAATATTCCCTTCCCACTCTGCCTTTAGAACATGCATGCATTCACACGAGGGATGTAGAGATGTACAACTTAATATGTAACTTCATAAATACAGAAATATAAACTTAAAAACAAAACATGTTTCAAGAAAAGTAATGCACAAGTTGAAGATACGATTCATCGTACATTTTATTGATCACAAGAAAAAGGAACTAAGCCGATATTTTTGCTGATTTTTTTTTTTCAAACTTGTGCAGATCCCCACGTTCTTTTCCTAAGTGCCTTAAGCTTGGGCTTTTAGAAACGTCTTATTTGTTGTTATTTATTTTTATCGCAGTCTGCAGGTGGTTTCATAAGATTTCGTTTTACAATTATAAAAAAACCGAAAATTTGAAGAAGAAAAAATATAAGAGTTTATTGTTAATTTGACAGGGCGAAGAATGCGCTAAAGTATGTGGAAGGCTTTCTTTTAGTACAGGCATGTCTCTGTATAAAACTATACAGCATAAAAAGTCCTTATCAGAAAACAATATTGTTAACAACTTTAACAAAGAAGAAAAAAAATAGATGTACGAAATGTCGGTGCGTAAACATGTTACAGATTCGGAAACAGTTAAATACCAATATTTAAATAAAGAAGCGGACGCTGGTGGGTAGAGATTGTTACAGTTTGATTATTGTTTTACCCCCAGAGAATGATTTTGAAATGAACTCGAAGTATTCTTAACATAGCCGAAAAATATGTTTGAAATGCAGGTAACAAATTGCAAGCCCTGAGAAGGGGTGGGGGACAAAAATGACGCGACGCTCAAAATAAATATGAGAGAGTTCAGACGTTGAAAATGACGGGATAAAAGAAACAAGGGAGAAGTGTCGAAGAAAGCACAACAAAGAAAAACAAAGCTACAAATAAAAAAAGGGCGCTTAGAAATGTGTGATGCAAAAACAGGAGTGGAAGAGATGTTAGTCAGGACAGAAAGGAAACAAACGCTATGATTTCAGTAAAACGGCGACAAACAAGAACGATAAAAAAGTAGCAGAGAACAAAAGGAGCAGAACGAGCGCGCAGAAAGTTGTTTCGACGTTTCGTCTGGTCCATGTCGCGAATGGGCCCCGGTGACGCCTCCGCGACGACTGCGGAAGCGGGGTTTCTTTTGTTCTCTGCTTTCGCAGCTACTGCGAAAGGCGGGGAATAAAAGCGAAGGAAGCATCAGGGCAGACAAGAAAACGAGAACCCAACGGCAACGACGCGTTCCGACGGCACTTGGGAACAGATGGCGCCATTTAGAAGGCAACTTTGCCGCCTTGACACTCTCTGCATGCTCTCCGGTTTGCCCGCGCTCTCGTGCCCTCGCTGCTCGGCGTTTTTTGGTCTGTGTGCCTTGGATTTCGTCGCGTAGGGGGCGCCGTTGGCTTTGTGTCGCCCCACCATCGCTGGTCGGTGCTGACTCGGGAACTTGCACGCCCTCGCGAGTCTCTCGGCCGTGGCGCCTCGAAGGGGTTAATTCATTTCGCGCCGCCTGTACCTTAGGGCGATGCGACCTCGGAAAATTGGGCCTTCCCCTTGTTCCTGGCACTCTCCGTCGCAACACGGCCTGCGAGCCGCTGCACAAAGTTGCAATCGAAAAAAAACCCACCTTTTTAGGTATTTGAGGTATGGTGAGAATAATGTGAAATAAAAAGTCATTAATTTGCACGAAAAAAAAAACTTCGAGAAAGAAAAGTTGAATTTTAATCCAAATAGAAAAAAAAAATCTCGTGTTGTATACGTTCCTTTTATACAACAAAATCAGTATCGTACGCGTTTATCCAAAACAGGAGCGAAAGCTCGTTCCTCGTTTCTAACTCAATATCAAAACGAGTTTCTGTTACAGTTATAAGATTGGAACGTGTCGTTACATTAATGTTCCATTCGCGAATTTTAATTAAATATTTTGGAGGATAACCCGCAGCTAAAATAGGGCGGTCAAATAAAAATATTCATATCGAACTGCGTGTCGCGTTGTAACGATCACGTTGGCTCCAGTCTTTTGTTGTTCTGTTGTCAATCGGACACTTCACCCTCTTTTGAAGTCGAATGTTTAAATAATCGATAACAAGAGCCCCATATGCCTATTTAATTCGGGTAAAATTGCAGATATATAGACAAAAATAAAAGGAACGCCGTTCCTCCTTCTGTTCCCTCGAAAATGTAACGAGTTTCCGCTCCAGTTGCACCAATGCAAAAGGACACGGCGGCGTTCCTTCCTTCCCTTTAAAAGGAACGCAATCAAGGAACGTCGTTCTTCGGAAGGCCGTTTAGTACAACACTGGATATAAGTAGCGCAGAACGTCTGCTGAATATTTTATAGGTGACGTAAAACTATGATAGAAGGCCGTAACTTTTTGTTTAATAAAACAAATTTCAGCGCGCTTTGCAAAAAAAAAAAAAGAATGACAAGAGGAAAGGTAAAACATTCTGCATTGTAAAAAAAACAAACAAAAAAACTAAACGTTTTAAAAAAATGGTTGTCGAAGGTTGCGCAACCAGAACTTGCCTTCTCCGCTATGTCTACTCAGCGCTTACACACTGAACGTAGAAAATAGCAGGGAACCACCGTTCCCGCATCTCCGACTGGTGTGTCTAGCGTCCCATTCCATCCATGCATCCAAGGTGGTCGCAAAGTGGCCACAATTGACGTCACAGAAGCAGGAGTGTCATGCTGTCGGATATCGCGATCCTGGCGGTTGGTCGTAGAAACGCCGTCGAAAAGCACGGGCAACCGTGAGTGTCACCGTCGTCACGACGTTCCAACCCCTGGCTGCCGAAGCTTCCGTGGACTGTCACACTGGAGAGCGACGCTGCACCAGAACAGGCGTCTGGCACATCCACCGCCACTGCTGGGACGCCCACCAGGATCGCGTCCGGCGACAGCGTGACACTTTAATGACGTCATCGGGAGGAAATCGAGGGATCACAATTTTGGGCGCGATAAACGCACCAGTGAGAGACCCGTTCCAGGCACCATAGCTATATATAGGGTGGTTCAAGTCACCAGGCTCGATCTAAAATGGACCGTAAAAATCGACGCCTGCACGTAGCCATATAAACTTTTCGTCAAAGGTGTATTTTACAGGTCGGTTCTTTCTTGTAAAATTACAAAGCGTAGTTATTTTTTAAAAAAATAGGGCCAAGAAACTTGCCAGGGTCTACGGCGTGCTGCGACCCAGACGACCAAGTCAAGTAGCGGGGTGTGTTTGGCGTTCTTATTAATAGATGGCGTCTAGAGCAGCGTCTGAAGGTGCAGCCGACCAGCGAAAGATAGCAGACGACACGCAGACGAAATCCGTTGGCTGCAAAAGCGCCGGTGTTATGCAGATGCCTTTTTTTTTACTTTAAGTTTTGCTTTTATTGTTCGCATTTATTTTTTAACCGAAGGTACATTTCAAAAAGATTATATTCATTTTAATAAACCACGGTGGTCGCGAGCCGTCGCGATAAGGAGGTAGCGCCATCTATCAATACGAACACCAAACACACCCCGCTACTGGACCCCTGTCGTTTGCGTTGCTGCCCGCCGTAGACCCTGGCAAATTCCTTGGCCTTATTTTTTACAGAAAGAGAGCTACGCTTTGTAATCTACAAGAAAAAACCGACCTGTGAATTACACCTTTGACGAGAAGTTTAGATGGCTACGTGCAGGCTTCGATTTTTACGGTCCATTTTAGTTCGAGCCTGGTGACTTAAACCACCCTATACTTCGTTTTTACAATACGATGGACCACTGCGGACGCTACGAGTGATTATAGCCAACGCAGCGCTGTGAACATATCTCATGACTCGTTGCTGCGACTCTCGCGAAGGTCAAGTGACACACACACGGCCTGGTATTGGCTTTGAGGGCTCGTGGTGTCGTTGCGGTCCATCCTCGGGTGAAACTTTAAAAGAGCTTAGGGAAAAAGCGGCGCGAATGACGGAAGGGCGAGTTAAAATAGCTTAACGATTTCTGTGTGTAGCCGCTCTAGTTGTTTCATGTTCCTTCTTCTATCTCCAAAGCCGTTGCTCCGGATTATTTTGAAAGTTTGGGAGGAAGCAAAACCACGTTAGTTTCTGCATGTCGAACGACTTTAAAAGAGATCGCTCGACATGCACGGGCAAAGTAGGCGAGTCATTTATCGTCCGCGAAGCTTCCTGGATCGGCGCTAATGAGCGCGTGATCACGGCGTCGGCGGGCAGCAAAGCGTGGATAAAACCATTTCGCCGTTTGGACGGGACTGAATCCGTCTGATCCCATCACTCAAAGGTTGCCCCCCCCCCCTCCCCCCCGCCCCCTCTTTCTTTCTTCTGCCGTTTTCTGTTGTAATGAATGAGCGGATCCACATTCCTTTTCGAGCGCTGCGAAAACATGTCAGGAATTTAGACAAACGGATTTACGCATCTAATGTCCGTTGACTTTCGAAGAGTGTCACGTTTTGTTACACAGAGTATTCAATTTATAGGAAAAACAGACTCACTCGAATTATATTTTAAAACTTACTGGAGTTATGCGTAGCGGTAACTTCTGCCATAGTTCCACGTAAAAAAAATAATTAAAGAAATGAAGGTAGAAGTGAGTAGGGCACGGCGCTACTTCTCGCGCGATACTTTTCAGGATTAAATATTCAGTTGGAAGCGACGGCGTGTTCTCGCAACGTTGGCTGTCCGTGTTGTTTAAATATAACTAAAACAATGGACATGCAACCATCCCAACGAGCCATCTAGAAATAGCGTTTGACATGCTGTGAAAAAGGTATTATGTGCCACGAGTAGCACCCATAAAGTAGCATGTTAAATTCTCAAGTTAAAACATGCGATTTTTTAGGTCGGAATTGAAGTATGGGAAAGAGAACAATCTTAGTTCAGTCAGGCGTTACCCACACTTTATAACATTTATGATTTCTATAATAGCACAAAATGTGTTGTCAGACTGGTTTCATAAAATAATAAATGAACGTAACTTGCAAGAAAACAAATAAGAGCGTCACGCGGCCGCTACATTTGGCGTGCCAGACATCGCCCGCCAAACTTAACGAACTTTAGAGCTCGGGAGGGCTCATAAATAACACCCTTAGCAGCTCAAAACACGCTGAACGCCGTGTGTCTCCTGATTTTGATGCCAGTCGTGACAACTAGACTGCTAATCAGTGCCCTAATTCTACCTTATAGTAAGATGTACTCATGCTTCCTCCCAAAATAAAAGAAAAGTTAACATAAAGTTAGCCCGACGGAAGCGCAAGGAATAAAATCGTTCGCAGGACGACAAATACAATTGAGGTTTAAAAATTTTAACCATAACCCAGGTCGCAAGACAGCAATTGCGCTGACCTTTAGAAAAAGAAAAGTAATGAACAGTCGCCAGCCGGAAGGTGCTATACGGATCTAACAGGAACACAATTCTATGTCAACTATAAGAGCTCGCGAGGTACTACGAAGCCAAGCTCCATCCCATCCCAGCGTTTTTTTTAGCGTCCTCGCCAAGCGCCGAGTGAATCCGCATCGGGTGTCGAGCTGCGAGTCTCTGATTTGCATGCCTGAAGCGAGGCAAGTGAGGCACGAGGGATTTGCACGTCCGCACTCGGACACAATCCGAAACCCCGCGCGTGTCCGCAATCCCAATCTTTGTATAACACTCAGAGCCGCGCGGTTTCAAAAGACGGAGCAGCTCGAGAATAGTTTCGACTGTATTGAATTCGGTTGTGATTCTGGGGGGGGGGGGGGGGGGGGGGGGGGGTAACACAGCGATGCAAATGCGTTTTTGCCCCCTAATGTGGTTTTCGCTTAGGGCCGAAACGCCCGGTTAAATAATGATTGCTTGTGCTAATTGCCTCCGAATGCCACCACTGACACAAAATTTTATTGTTATTTTCAAATACTATTCTGCCTCTTTATTTTAATTTTAAGGCGAAAGCATTTTAATACGAAAGCATTGACTGTCCCACAGAGCGAAGCCGTCATTGTCTGTAACCGCCTGCAGCAGAAAAAACGGCGCGCACAAGCGGAATTCCCATTAGCTGCGACGCGTCATATTAGAAGCTTCGGCACGGAAGCCGGCCGGGCGCTCAAGATCCAAGCAGACGGGCCTGAGAAATAAAACACAAAGAAAAGCACAGCAACGCAGATGCATCGTCACAGAAGCCGTGGAGCCGGTGGGGTTCGCCACGCCTGCGCAGTAGGGGAGCGTCATGTCACCGCCGAAGCATCGTGTGAAAAAAGGAAGACGTGGCGCGGTGCTTGTAGGAATGGGCTGCGCGTAGGAATGGTTTCGCATTCCTACACGTAAGCAGTCTGAAGGGTGTATACCCCAATTTCTTTTCCCTTAAAGTCACATGGAGCTCGAGAAACACATGGCATGGCATTCCGATTTATTATAGAGCCGCAGGCAATGAGATTGTTGCATCGGCTGATAAAAACTCAGAAGAACGAATCGCGGAGAAAGAAGCGTGATCCTATCAAGCCATTCCCCGTGTTTCTTAAGCTGTTAGTCACTCTAAGATCAATCAGAATACTAAACTACACTCCATTTCACACGGTTCAACACTGTGAAAACAAAGGAGCCAGGCAGAAAAATTCACTACCGTAAAACGACGAAATAAACGACCGCACACATTCTGTGTGTTTTTGTTTTTTACACTACACAAAAAAATTAAAAAAAAAATCAACAGAAAGCACTGTCAATAGGCGAAGAATGTGACAACGTACAAATTATAAACAGCATGAGCGCAATAGCGGCGTTCGAAACCTTCACTTAATGGCTGTTACTGCAACGAAACATAATAAATAAAGCAGAATATGTACCACTTTCAAGCTGCAAGTTGATGATGTCGTAAACATCGCTCCGACCTAATACGAGGCGGGCGCACCAGATCGCAACTCCTGTGTAGTCCCGTTTGTTTCTTTAGGCAACGATCTTGATGGCATTACAGTGCGGTACACGTATAATCGCTTTGGAACGAAGAAACAGGCAGCACAAACATTTCCCCGCAGTGGGCAGGAACTGAGCATGTCGTGAATAAAGGAAGTATATATATAAAAAAAAAAGTTACTAAAATAACGTTCAATAATGGTAGCGTTACCACTAATCGTAACATACTCAGTTTCATTTCTTACTCGCGCCATGTAATCGGAGTTCTCGAACGTCGTGCAACGCCCATTTCGTTCTAACCCCGCTTGCCGACGTCGCGCAGTAGTTGTAATCTACTTCGATTAGAAATCTATTTCTGGCTCAATTAACTATTTCCCATTCGTTTCAATTTGTTTTCTCTTTCTCTCTCTCTCTTTCTTTCCTCTCCTTCTTACTCACTACAGACCTTCGATCCCAGCAAGCACCTAACGACCTCTCGCTGATAGCCGTTTCTAATTATGATTGAGTTCGATGGCGGCCGCTAGCTTTCCCGGAAATGGGAGGTGCTACCGGAAACATGCGTCCCGCTGATGCAGATGGCGCTGATCACAGTTCCTGTCACGTGACGTTTTAGGTTTGGCTTGGCTTGGCGTTTGTCCGCCTCAGGCGCCGTGAGACCCGTTCTGACGGTGGCGGAATCGCGGCTGCTTATGAATATTAAGGAGAAGATAAGGAACGCCACGGCGGTAGATCACATTTGGACTGCAGCTTGAAACATGTTAAAAGAGAGCTCGCGTTACATAATCCTACGATTCTTCCTAGGACTCGATCTCTGTAAATGCCTTTGTCGACCCAAATGAACGTTGTACTGGCGAGTGGTCGTGCAATCACAGCAACGGGGTTCACGCTAAAGAGCCCAAGTTCGCAATTGTACAGAACTCGTCAAATCGCCCATCTACGGCGGCCAAACTTTCCGCTATTCAAATCTTTACATACAAATTTCTAACTGAATTTGTTTAAATTTTATTGACAGTTTATTCTTAGACAATTTGAACACTGCGAGGTCGGTCTGCCGCAGTATGACGATAGTTACTCGCCGTAGAGGAAATATTTAGCCAGTGTAGTACGACTGTCAACATGGGGTCCTTAACGTGCATTGCGCAATAACAATATACGACTGCTGACCAGTACAGTGCTCATTCAGATCGAAATGAGCGGAGGTGGGTATTGGCCGAGGATCCCTGCCACTTAGTTTTGAATTATATCGCAATGTAAAACTTATTTTTCATTATGTTAATCCTCCTGACTGTTAGCTTGAATTTGCTTAGTGGTACAAATACGTTCGTAGAATACATGTTGAATGTACTTGATACGACTCCGATACGTGATATTTCCTGTTGATACTGTAACTTTAGCAGTGCTATCCACACGCGACCGATTTCACCTAGAGTCACTGTGAGCTCAACAAACGCCAATCGTGGTCCATCATGTCTTGCGTTCTCATCGACTAGCACAGCAATCTCATTGACCGAGAAACAATAATTAGATGTCTGGGACTTGCCACACCCCGTTTTTTTGAACCTGTCAGTGCAATGTAAAAGATACTAACCACTGGTTGCGGCTGTGGCAACCCCAGAAATAAGCCAAACCAAAAAGAAGGCTATAATACTTTGGTTTCTTCATAGAGAACTCGGTACGGTGTATGAGCGGTGCTAATTTGAGCATCGGAGCAATGTGCTCCGAAAGGGCGCATCCTCCGGCGCTGACACTGTGTCGAGCCTCGGGTGAATAATTCACGACGCGCATGATAGCTTGAATAAACTTACCGTTGCCAAACAATAAAAACAACAAAAAAAAAACGTGTCTTCTGAGACGCACGTGTTGCGCGTAAGCGAATTCACATTCGCATCAGGAGGCCACACGCCATCACCAACGCAGCTCCTCAACACCTCTTACCTCGATGGATATTTTTGTTGGGCTTCCTTAATCTTTTTTATTCTAAGCGTTTCCTTCAATACGCACGCTAAAATATAAATAAAGCTTGTTCCTCGAGCTGTCTTTGTTTTTACCTTAAAAAAATGGCTGGCTTAGTAAGCTTTTTATCGTAGGGTTTGTTTTCTTTTTAACCGATGTTCTAGTCGTGTTTCTCAAACCATCCTTCTCTCTCTCTCTCTCTCTTCCTCTCTTTCTTTCTCATACCCGAACTTGAAGCAATGAGGAAGAGCAGCACAAATAACTAGAAACAACACATACCGTCTCTCTCTCTCTCTCTCTCTCTATACATATATATATATATATATGCATATATTTTCTTTTCTTTTTACATTATTTCGTTTACGTTTTCTTTCTCAGTTTCGTTGCAGCCTGCTTTAAATATTCACGCCGTCAAATTCTCGTTTACGGCTGGACGAGTTTTCTTCCGCGGTGTCCCGCGTACGCGTGAAATGCTCCGTCGCACCTTGTTAAACTCGCCGGTCATATTACCGACGCCTAGAAGGATCCTCCTACATGGGAAGAGCCGTGCGCCGCTCTGCGAACCGGGTTGTTCGTGCCGTGGCTGGTTGGCTTTCAGAGTGCCTTTCGTTCTCTACCAGTCGCTCTTTTGTTGCAGCTGAAGAGTGCCTTGAGCACAATATTTCAAAGAAAGAGGTGTGGCGAAAATAAACCCTGGAGAAGGGGAACAAGAGGGACAAAGGACAAACACTGCTAGGTGACTGGTGCGCGACCAAGAAAATCCGCCTGGCCCGGGTATCGAACCCGGGACCTCTCCATTTCCATTGGAGCGCGCTCCACCAAGTGAGCTAACCAGGGGTTAGACGTCAGTAGAGCAAACATGTTTTATCAGCCGCTACCAGTCTAAAACCAACAAAGGTGAAAGGCTTGCATTTTAAGGTTATGATTATAATGCAATAAATGCATGGATTTTTTCGGTCGCGCACCAGTCACCTAGCTCTGTTTGGAGGTTTGTGTTTGTCCTTTGTCCCTCTTGTTCCCCTTCTCCAGGAATTATTTTCGCCATTTTTGTTCAGCTGGCTTGCACCTTTGCATTTAATTGCATTATAATCATAATTAACCTTAAAATGCAAGCGTTTCACCCTTGTTGGTGTTAGACTGGTGGCAGCTGATAAATCTTGTTTGCTCTACTGAGGTCATGAACCAACTCGCCTGCTTCGCCCCTTTAGTTTTTAGAACGCAGCTCTTAGGCGCCCGTTTCCGGCTTGAGCGGCGTCGCCGTCGGCGTAACCGTGAGGTCACGTAATTACCCCCCTGAGGTCACGTGGCCCCCTCAGGTCACGTGATTACCCCCCTGAGGTCACGTGACCCCCTAATGTCACGTGACCCCGCCCCTGAGGTCACGTGACCTCAGGGAGTCACCTTATCTCTCAGTATACCTTACATCCTCCTCCTCAAGAGCTGCGCTCTAATCCGGCGTTACAGGGAGTTGTAAACGGCTTTCATTTTTGTTCCAGATTGCCGATGCGTAAAAAATAAATCGTCGAAACAGACGAGATACGAATAAGGATAGGTGCTGACAACATAATGGTCGTGCCCTCCGAAAACGGCGACAGCGGGAAGCAAGGCCAACTGGGAGAGGGTATACGCGTCCGCAGAGATTTACTGGAAAAAGGTCCGTTATCTGCGGACACAATTACGATGGCCCAATAATGAGAGGCAGCTGCAGCGATAGTGAAATACAGTTGTGATTGGATATAGATTTTAGATAGAAACGCGCCCTAGACGGTACCTGCAAACAGTCTTTTGTAAGACGCACGAGCAGAGGGACCGCGGGTTTAGTCCGGTTGGGGCGACGCTCTGTAGGCAAGGGTTCTCATTCATTTGCGCCGCATAACGTCCGAAAACAAGACCCATTGATCGACCGACTAATGGAGGCAGCTACTACATTCGCCGTCTTGTATATATGTAAACGTCGATTGCTCCTAAACGCAGGCGCACGGACGTTCACCCATACACGCAAATCCTGTTTCCAAGAACCTGCGTGATACACCGCTAGACTTTATAGCACATTTGAAACTTGTTAGTTCGAGGGCACAGATCGCCTGGTGGCCCCATGATAAGTTCCCGTAAGTGGACCGCCACTCAGACCCACATACGCTCGGGGTTCGCGACGCGTCTTTCGGGCGAACGCGATGTCTTAATTAGGGGGTTTGGGCGCGTTCCAGTCGGAACAACGGGAGCGACACCGCTGTCGAGCGGGTGTGCATAACGACGCTGTCTGGCCCAGTGCACGATCTTTGAACCGTGCATGCGTACGACAGAGCCTGTGCTTTCGCGGGACTGCATAATGGATGCCGCAGCCCGGATGAGAGCGCCCCAGTTCATGTTTATTGAAATAGATCAGGAGGTGCGCGAGGTTTGGAAACAGGAGTAGAATAACTTTTCCACTTCCGTAGTTCCGTGCTTCGTCTGGGTGGATATCAATTATGTTTGACCCGCACCTTCACCCGTAGTTGAATGCGTAACGTGCTGCGATCATCGTATTCTAAAGCGAATATGAAAGGAATTTTAACGCGATTAATAAAGCGATTAGCTTTCTTTGGATCTTCAGTTCACTATATTTCTGGCCGTTTAGTTCCCCAGCTAAATTTAGCGGGGAAAATTACGTCGCATGACTTGATGTCACGTGACCTATTCGCGGCGAAAACCGTGCTAGGGGGCGCCAAGGAGCAGCAGTTGAATGTCACGTTATATTCGGAATGTGAGGGTTGCCGGGTTTGTTTACATCGCGCGCGCCATGGCGGTACGACGTGATTGCTTGCTTTCGGATGCTGTGGTGTGGTTCATCATTGTTCTCTCAGCGGTGACATAACATACGCGACCGAAAAAGGTATAAGGTTTCATGCATATCCGAGAGAAAAACAACTGGAGAAGTATAGAGACTGTATTAAAACAGGACAAAAACAGAGTGGGCGAGCGCGATGGTGTGCTCAAACTACTTATCAGATGCTTTCATGACGAATCGTGTCGTATTTTGTATTATGTGTTGCTTTTCTTCGTGAGTGTCTGTTTCGTTCTCGGTACAGTTTTCACTGGCAGGACAAGGCTCCAACGATAATCCGATAATCCGCCTTTCCTTTTCCCCCGCACCCCAATTTCTTTCTCCGTGTCATCCGTGTCACCTGTCACGCTGCAAAGTTGAAAGAATTAACAATTATTTACGATATTCGAAACAAAAGAACGCTCGCGTGTCTATAACAACAAATCGAGTCCCGAGGATCCCGCACTCGAACAACTTTCGCCTTTCTTATGGTGCAATTCCTGCGACGATCGAGAGAAAAAAAAATTACCTGTTCTGGATGTTTTACTATTTCGCCTACCGATAGACGCCATTGATATATTATTGTTTTCTGGCTACAAAAGGGGTGTTTCTGAACGTTTATGTTCAATACTACGAGTGTTCATTATTCTAGACGGTTTATGGCCAGCAAGACAAAATGTCATATATCGTCCCAAAATACTGGCTCTGATCCTTTTGTAGCGTTTTATTGACTGTAAGTATAACTGGACCACAAAAGTACCTTCTTCACTCGCCGGTTAGATACAAAAAAAAAAATCCCATATCTGCTCTCGTCTTAATTACATTGTCATTACGGTAATCACATAACACCTACATCTGTGCAATGTCTCAAATGGCTGTCATTGAAGCGTTAGCTTTCGATCAAATGATTTGTTAGTTTAAATGCTCGATCTTAACAAAATGACTCGCTGATAAAGATAATTGATAAACCGATTTCCACTAGAAGCTTGCCTATATTTGTTTAATTTGAATTGTTTATATTGGTTTGTTTTCATTTTTTAATTCGCGTTAGGTTTTTAAATTGAGTGCCTCTTCAGAATGCAACATTTCTTTCAGCACTAACTTTGTAAAGACTCAGTCATCCACATTTTTTTATGCTGGGAGCATTCACTTCTTCACTGTAATTACTAAAATAATAAACGTTTCGCTGCTGGTGATTTTGGTGAGCTTGGTAAAGTCCAGGATATGTATAATGCAAATGAATACAGGACTGTCCCATGATTTGTTTAAAGGTGCAACAATCAGGATAGAGAACTCGTAAGTTTATCTCAAGGGTGAAAACCAGGACAACAATTGTGCCTTAGCTTGTTATCCAAGGAGGTGGGACAAGGAATTTTTCTGAAACTGTCAAACATTAGTGAGCTAAAAAATGAGCGTCTTCACCATGCTTTGCCCAGGACAAAAAGAAATATAAAAACACTCGAGTTAGCAGCATTGAAACCTGGGATGAAAACTTGCCAGACGCGGAATTTGTAATCATCCGACACGAATGCAAAAATATGTTCTAAAAAACACACATAATGAAAAGTTATTAGCGCGAGAGCGAGGCGGAACGAAAGCCCACTCAGCGCTGAAAAGCAGCAGCGGCGTTCTCACTTTGGGTTGTGACGCGCTCCCGCTAGATGACCTTACAGAAACTTCTCGCCGCGAACACACAAATCTAGTTTCCACACTACATTTAAAGGGAAACTTGACGCCCCGTGACCTCAACACCAATTCAGTTTCTCCGCTAAATTTTGCGGGAAAATTATGTCACGCGGCCTATACACAAACTCAGTTTCCCCACTAGATTAAGCGGGAAAAGTGACGTCAAGCGTCCTAAACACCAATTTGGTTTCCCGACTAAATTTAGCGGAAACATTGACGCTACGTGACCTGAACACTGATCTAGTTTCCCCGCTATATTTAGCGGAGAAACTGAATTGATGACGTACGTCACATGATGTCACGTGACTGATAGACAAATTCAGTTCCCCACTAAAATAAACGGAAAAATTGACACGTGATCTCTCGGGGCTTTTTCAGTCACGTCTGCAGCTGATCACTTAATTAAACAGCAACATATGTGGTACTACACAATTTATAAATGTTGAGGTTTATATATTGATTTATTTTTATTACTGGTCCTTGTTCAGGACCGTTGTAGAAATGGTAAATAAATAACAATACTCAAACAAATAGAAGTTCAAAATGACAAACAATATAAATTGCAGTAAGAAAACATGTCACAAATGTATGAAAGAAACACGCGAAAAAAAAGCAAATTCAAACAAAATAAACGAGCGAAGCAAATTTAGTATCCACTCAATGTTGAAGTGTTTTCTTACATAGTTTAGGAGTGATGTTAAAGAATTGGAATTTTCTATCTCAGTGGGTAGCCCTTAGCAAAAAGAGGCCGTACATGGAACGAAGTTGAAATATATTAAATAGGAATATTAATTTTGCATTCATTCTGTATTTTTTGTCCACGTTCGAAATACGCGCGTAAGGTATTCAAAATATATCATAAATATTAGTCAGAAAACATTTTTAGATATACCAAAAATATAATTCCTTCCCCCTTAAGATGCCATTTGTGTATTAAAAACCGATTGATGTTGATCATACCGTTAATTATCTGGTACAGTAATTCCAGTCTGCTAAAAGTATTTATGGTATTGAGGGTTGGTATTCGTGCTTTATTAAGTAAGTCGGTGACTGAAGCTAACCTATTATATTGCCCGAAAATAAATCTAACCGCTTTTTTTGTAGCATTTCTAGCTTATTGATGTTCGTTTGGGTGTACGGATCCCAAATTACACTTGCGTATTCCAGGATAGTGAGCACAAAAGTTTTCTGTGCGATACCCGTTTTCACCTCAAGAAAGAAGGAAATTTTGCTCAATGTTCGTGCGCCGCGAAAAGTAGTTCTTACAAGATTTGGTTGTCAGAGGAAAAAGCGATGCTTTTGGCGTTTGAAACGTGTACGTCCTGATAATGTATCATATATCTAATCTGAAATGTACCTACATGTATCTCAATTTTCAGATTAAGACAGAACTTAGTAATGCTCCCCGAGAAGCCGTACTTTTTTTACTACGGTTGTTGAGGTGAAAAGGAGTATACTAATCTAGTATCAGGAGCTGCCTGTCGTAATCGGCGTCTTATGACCCATACTTTTTCTAGAAGCTTTATCTATAACAGCAGTAATATGTTTGTCCCATTTTAAATTGAGGGTTATGCGTAGGCCTAAATAAGTGTATTCATAAACCTGAACCAGTGCTTTTTTTTTTGCCGATGTGGTATGTAAAAGGTGGAGGTTGTTTCTTTTGGGTGATAGACATAAATACAGTTTTCTCTGTTTTGAGTACCATTGGCCAAACCTTGCACCACTTTGATATGTCCTGGAGGCTATTATTTAGGATGAGATGGTAATCTGAACTTTTGATATCATGGTATAAAATACAATCGTCGGTATACAATCCAAAATTCCCATTAATTTTAGCGGCTATATTATTAATAAGAAACAAGAAAAGCGGCGGCTCAAAGACAAATAACTGTAGTACCCCGGATTGTACATTTGCAAAATGAGATGCAGTATGGTTAAACAACAAGTTAGCCGCGATCACCTATACTTCATTTCAGCTTAAGGCGCAGCCGACCGCTACGAGGTAATAAAACCAATGAAACCGCGGCAAATGCTTAAGCCACTAGGCCTTTTTTAGTTAATGATTGGTTCAGGGATCACAGCACATGTACAGAAACATGACGAACACCATGATTGTGCGCTTTTGACGCTGTATGATTGGTCTCATCCACTCGTAGCGTCGGTTGTGTCTAGACTTAAGGTGAAACGAAGTATAAGGTAACTACAATATGCGTCCCTAAAACTTAAACCTCTGGAATGTGACACCGCAGCAACGGATGAAGACGTTCAAGAGGTTTGCAAAACGTGACCATAATGCCATGGGAAAGATGTGATGACGGTGATAACTGACGACCGTGGCTGCTCAAAATAACATGTTTAGTTACTTTAGTGAATCTAAAATGATCGCGTCCTTTTCGTAGCCGGCTAGTTCAAGAAAGAAAGGTTAAGAGTAGTTAACTCTGGCGGTTTTCGACGCGAAGTGCAATATGTGTTCGAAATTTCTTGGTGTCAGTTTACGCAAAAAAAGTAGCAATGAAAACAAGCATGGCCTGAGGCAGGGTTAAATCAAACTTGCAAAGAGTTCTAGCTGTAATCTCAGCTGCGTCATTAATTACGTACATCAAATATTTTCTATTGGGGATGCAAGTCTCCGATTTGCATCCCCAATAGATCTGCAGTTTAGCTCGTCGGATCGGTGGCCGAGTGTGTTGATGCAGCGCAGCTCGGAGCGCGTAGAGCAAAGTCTCGCGCTGCAAAACCACTGATCCTGGATCCAATCCCTCTCCGGCCTCTTTACATCTAGATGAGCATCGTCTCGTGGCGTGTGTTCGTGTTTCACTACTGCGTGATACACGCCAAAAAGGCTATGCAGAGCGCAAGTTCGTCTGCTTCTTTTGCAGAGGTTGTGGTGCCGTCAGAACGCCGAACCCTGATTGGCTTTAATAGAAGGATAGTGGGTATATTTCTAGGCATGCTTGCCTTGAGTTCTCCCGAGCCAATCAGAGCTCGGCGTTCTGACGTCACCACAACCCCTGCAAAAGAAGCAGACGATTTTCCTCTTAGCATAGCAGTCGTGCTGCACCGGCTATGTTTCTCCTCTAAAGCGGAAACCAGTGTCGCCAAGCTTAAAGGTAGACCGACCATACGCTGTCTAAACACGAATGTTTAATCACCGCCAATTAGAAGTCGTAAAACTGACCCGAACATTAAAGCCGACCTTAAAACTCCCTCTACGATCGCTAAGACTAGCAATGTGCGTCGTGGCCGAGCCCAACGACTCGCTAGGCGTGCGTAACAAGCCTGGTGTCGAGCTTAACTGGCGATGACAGGGTTTAACGCTCGAGCGCATAATCCTGGAGACGGTAAAGCAAACCCCGTTTACCGGTGGACGTGCGAGCATAGCTCTACTCGCTCTGGCCGTTCTGGTTCGCGCACGCACTCGCGCTCGCACGCGTGCATGCTTGTTTGTTCTTCGTCCGCGACCAGGGCCCGTGAGTCAGGCTTGCCCAAATAGATAGCCGCAATTCATCTAGAAGGTACTAGGCAAGGCCGTAATAGACCCCTGGGGACGGTGACGGGGCAGGCAGAGAAGGGCGCCAATGGAGGACAGCGCCCATTATCATGGAGGGTCCAGTCTGCGGGTGGCGTCGTTTAGGCTGTTGTACGCGCGGGGCGGAAACGCCTGGCGTGAGCCCTTCGGTGTCTGCTTATGCAAACGCGGATGGACGCATTGGGCTGATACGTGGACATCGGTTCAGGAAGGCGTGGGCATTTGTTGCCTCATATAAGCAACCTAAATAGACGTCTCGTTTTTTTTTTTCGTTTTTTTAACTCTATTTCTAAAGATATTTTTTTTTGTTCTCGCTTTTAATCTGGTTTGTTTTAATAAGGGTTTGCCTTGGACTCGTTGAGTCTGGGTTATTATTTGAGAGTCAGAACAAAAATAAATTGGAATTAACGGAAGTGTTCTGTCGTTGCGAACTGACTTCCGAATGTCGACCACGTTAATGTGCTTTATTTTTGGGTTTTTTACTTTATTTTTTTAATTCGGTGGGTAATAATCGGGTGCTATTTTTTAAGTTGATAATCCGGTTGTTTATGGAACCATTTTGATATTCCGGAAATTTCCGGTTATATTTACAAATGTAATAATTATTACATTTTTTGTTTTAATTTGGAGGGTAAAAATGAGGGCTATGTTTCAAGCTGGTAATCGAATAAAAATCAGGGTTTTCTAGCAAATAATTTTAAATTCGGCGTTTGTTTGAAATTAAATAACATGAGTATTAATGACAGTAAAGAGCATTAATCGCTTCTAGTACATGAAAAATTTTATTCGCAAAAGCTGATCATCGATTTTTTACACATCACTGTGAACATACATCATCATCTGCATGCGAAACATTTCGCTCGCGATTCGACAACAATGTCAACGTAGCATTCGCTAGCCTGGGGAACCGCACAGTAGTGTCATGACAATACTTAAATAGTTCGACAGCTGTGTTAGTGGGGAGATTGCTTCCAGCAAATACTCGTTGAACTCGTCGTGAAGCAAATCTACAATACACCTCGCAGATAAGAAAGCCTAAGGGCTGAATTTTCCTGCGTCACTAAGAAGGCCACCGTAAGCCAGAGATTTGACATGACTACGTTGTCAGCATTTGCCTGGAACGTTTGTCCAATCAGTAAGAACACAATTCTAAGCCGAATGCTGACACTGTGGTCGTGTCCAATCTCTGGTCTACGGTGGCCTTCTTTGTAGTGACGCAAGAAAATTCAGCATTTAGGACTTTTTTATCTAGGAGGAGTTGACCTACGTCAACGGTCACGGAAATAAAGAAAGGTTTGTAGTCATCAAATGACGGACTCGGCAGACATTTCTGGAATGGACCCAGTACAGTTCGCAACATCCATTATGTCAGCTGGTTTTCATTTGTCTAGGACGTTCCTTTTAACAGGGTGGTACCATTTTGAGGTGATTTTCGAGCAAAACTCTTCAGAAATTGTTTTCACTAATGTGGCTCTGCTCTTGGGTAACCTAGAGAAAACAGCTCTTGCCTGATCGCTGTGACCGATCATCGTGAAAAGCTCGCTGACAGTCTGCTGCAGCTTGACACTTACGAGGTGATCAAAGCTTGGCATCAGAAGTTTTCCGCATTCAAGCGTTTTCTGGGCATGTAAAAGTGGTTCGAGTGTGTCTCCCATCAGGATTGATTTGGCATAAAAAACCTCCTTTTCAGAAAGCATCAATCGAATTTCTTCTGCTTTGCTGCTCTCATGCGAGCTTTCAGAAAGTTCCGTTAACGATCACCACATTTCTATGGCAACGGCAAGCGCTTTGTAGATTGCCATCTATTCGGGGCAACAGAAGGCTGCTTCTTTACATCAGATCGCTAGAGGCCGTTAGAAACGAATTTCGGTGTACGTTTGGTACAGCTTGTTAGCGTTCTTAAATAACGCTCCAAACTTGATCACTACGGATCGAACATTAGACACGTATGGTGCAGAAACGACACGGTCAACATTCACATGAATCAGATGTGCTAAATCTTTCACATGCAAGATGTGGATCGCTTCAGATTGACAGAGCTCTCTTACCGTTTTTCGAATGAACTCCGCTGAGTCTGCGGCAACACTCACAACGTCTTTCCACGTCTCTCCTACAGTTAGGAGCGTCTTGCAGACTACCCTGGCCACCATGTAGTTGTTTGAAACTTCCACTTTGTCGACGTCGATCAAAACAACCTGCTTCTTCGCGTTTGTGTGTGTGTGTATGTATGTGTGTGTGTGTGTGTGTGTGTGTGTGTGTGTGTGTGTGTGTGTGTGTGTGTGTGTGTGTGTGTGTGTGTGTGTGTGTGTGTGTGTGTGTGTGTGTGTGTGTGTGTGTGTGTGTGTGTGTGTGTGTGTGTGTGTGTGTGTGTGTGTGTGTGTGTGTGTTTGTTTGCTATAGTAGCATAGGAGAGTGTTGATGATATACGCCCTCCAGGGATGTCTGGGGATTTTCTACGATTATACTTACTTCCACGGCTTGCTTATTATCGCATATTTTCACCATGTCCTTGTCGAAAGCTTCTTTCAGGCATTTCAACCGAAGTCTTTGTCCTGTCGGCATGGACTTCGCGGCCTGGCAGTATTTGCGCACGAAGTCCCCAGAGGTCTGTCTGCCTGGTGCATCCTGATTCCACTGTATGCCAGGGCACGAACCACATCGCGGATCACGCCGTCCGGTTCATTATCTTTCACACGTAGCCTACAGGACACACCAATGAGTGTCGGCTGAGATGTTTTCGCCTTCTCAGCTTCCTAGGTCGACATCTTGAACTCCTTATGACGGATTGACACTAGATGCTTGCGAATTCGGTCGTAGTGCTTCTTCGCTGGATCGGTGACCATCTCGGCGTTGCAATATTTGCAGACAAAAGCGCGGCTGCGATCACTGTCTTTCGTTGCGATCCGATAATATTCATTATGTTTACACCGGTCATCCAGCCATTTTTCGTTTTCTTCCCATCTCCAACGCTGATTTGTTTTGTGCCGCGGACTGGCTTGCTTGTTAGCAGTGCTGAAAAAAAACCTAACCAGACCAACCTCTTGCATCCTGGTCATATTCTCTCAGTCTTCTTTCTTCCTCTCCAATAAAATGTCTTCTTTTTTTGGAGGTCCTTCGAATTGGGACAATGCCACCATTTTCAGAATATTGCTGTTCCTATAAAAACAAAATTTTGAGTGCAGTCACACTCTTTCCCTTATATTCTGCGCGGTCGAAAAGGGAGGGGAAAGGACCGCTTATTTGCTATTTCTCGCGTGAGTTGAAACGTGGTGGCGCCAGTGTGCAAATAGTCCCCAACCACTTACGGTTCTGAACTAGACGGTGAGTTTTCGCAGTGTTTGCGAAGCGAAATCAAATATACAAGCATTCTTCTGGAAATGGCCACTTGTAGCACTATCAGACTTAATTCACTCTTATAAAATAATGAAGAGTAAAGAATTAGGAAATATACGTAAACCGGAAGCGTGCCGGGGCTTCCCAATAGAGTGCGCCACTGAGTTTGTTGCCAAACAATTAAGTACGGATGAAATATACACATAAAAGCAATATTTGGGGGATCGTTCTACGTCACTGAAGCCAACAGGAGCAATCTTCGTTGTCCCGAGGTCGAATAACTAGCGCGTGTGCACAGTAAACGCCCGTGCACCGCAAAAAAAAAAAAGAAAGAAGTTGGTTAGGTGGTTTTGGAATTTGGGGAGAAATCGTGTTTGAAAGAAAGACGTTCGGAGTGTATATACCGGACAAAATCGGGTTTTACCAGAAAGCGAATAACCCATATGATTGACGTTGAGAAGTTTGAGAAGCGCGTTCGCGAATGTGAGTTTTATGAAACCTGGAGTCAAGCATTTTGAAAAGTAGGCGTGCTATGACGGCGCCCTATTTTGTTTTCTTATGAGTAGCTGCTTCAACTATAAGCGTTCCGACTTATAAACGGTTCAGCTGACGTTTCCAGAGTGTAAGCGGGCCGCCAGTCGGGTGATGAATGACGTTTATTGTTCCGAAGTGCGCCTTTATAAAGGCGAAGAACGGTGTGACGTAGGACGTCCCACGGTACATGATTGGATTAGCTCTTTCACTAGCATGACACAGCTTGTGCCCTGCTACATCTCCCCTCTTTAAAGGGGAATGGGAAAAGGGGAAGGGGCTTTGTTACAGTATCTCGGGCAGTGGGTACCGGCAGGGTTCCCGGCGTTCTCGGGTACTTCTGCGTAGCTCTTGACTGGGCTCGTTGATGTCCTGGTCTGCCGGTCGGTCTTCGGTGGAAGGTCGACTTGAGTCCGGCTGGGATGCTGCCTCCCTTAGGTGCTCTCTTGTGCGTCGAATCTCGCGGCCGTCTTCAGTCTGTAGAATCGCTGAACGCGGGGTGTCCGCTGGTCTCAGGATGATGGCTGCTGACCAGGTTCGCTGACGTGTGTCGTACGTCGTGACCTGTTGCCCCGGTGACAATGGCGGCAGGTTTCGGGAGTTGCGGCTGTAGAAGGTCATCTGCCGCTGACGGATCTCCTTGAGGCGGTTGTGGACGGCTTTGCTTGGCACAGTCTCCGGCTCCAGGTGGCTTGTTGGTACCGGTAGCAGCGTCCGCGTCTGTCGTCTCATCAGCCTCTGCACAGGAGACTTGAGGACAGCATCTCTGGGAGTATTTCGCCACTCAAGTAAAGCCATTTGGAAGTCTGGGATTCTGAACGAGCACTTTTTTAAAAGTTTCTTGGCCTCTTGAACTGCTCTTTCACTCATACCATTAGAGCGTGGATGGTAGGGGATAGAGGTAGTGTGCATAACGCCTAGATGGGCTAGAAAGTCTTTGAACTCTTTGCTGTTGAATGGTGGGCCGTTGTCACTACACAGCTTCAGTGGTAGCCCATGAACTGAAAAAACTTCAGCACACCACGATTTAACCATGTTTGCGGTTGTGTTGCGGAGCTCCCGAACCTCAAAAAAGAACGAATAGAAGTCTACAATTATTGCAAACTCGCGTCCGCCGTATGAGAACAAGTCCATTCCCACGATCTCCCAAGGCAATGTCGGGACGTCGTGGCTCAGAAGAGGCATCTTTACGTTTCGTGGCTGATGCATCTGGCACACTTTGCAGGCCTTACAAAACTGCTCTATATCATTAGACATGTTCGGCCAAAACATCACACTTCTTGCTCGCGCTTTCATCTTCTCCGCCCCCGCGTGTGCCATGTGCAGGAGGTACAGAGTGCGACACTGTTAGCGCGAACAAGCGATCGCCGGTTTTTCCAGTTTTTCTCTTTGAAACCAATGGATGTCATCCAATTTATTATTGCTATGGAAAGAGCTCATTTAGTTGTATAATGTAAGCGATAACATTTCGTGCTCGCTAATACTATTTAGAAGTAAAATGCGAAAATACGCCGATGTCGTGTTCGCGCTAACAGTGTCACGATGTGTACATCATTTCTACTCCTTTTGATTTTGGTATCATTACCTTATTGCTGCGAAACAGAAGGCCGTCTTGAGTGTGTATCTCCTCGCGGTACGCCCAGTAGGGACGGACGATTTCTGGGACGTCTTGCTTGTTATCAGGCCAGCTTGTCTCCGCGTAGTCACGCAGGTTTGAGAGTTCGGGGTCCTCATTGGTTGGCATTGGGTAGTTTTCACGCAAATGTGCTTTGTTGAGTGCAGTAGGGGAGCCTAAAGCAAGTGCTTTAGGCTCCCCGAGGGGAGGTGATGAATGTGGGAAACTGAGCATTGCGTCTTTGCTTCAATGACTACTAGCGACAAGATTCTTTTTTTTTCCCGGCATTTTGCAGGTTTTCTTCTTTTGCGACAGAGCGAGTAGGCTTCAGGCAGACAACGTGCTGCGTAGCCGCACGGAATGGCTATGTTAGTTAATAATAGTAATAATAATAATAATACTGATAACATTAATAATAATAATAATAATAAACTTGTATTCAGGACACATTCATGAAAGCATACAAGAGTGCGGGGGCAATCAAAGCCAACAAATGGCTTATGTGATGCCGCCCAAAAAATTACGGAAAACAAATTGATATGTCCACGAACAAAGCAATGTAAAGTTCGTCACACACACATCAGTAGAACAAACTGAAAAAATTTAGAATGTACAAAACTGGATCAGTAATTATGCACATACACACAGAATCTAACAAATAGGTACACGCTAGGCGACATCTCATCCCAGTAGGTGAAGTCTCAGCATTCTCTTCAGTTGACGCAGTGAATTCGCTTGTAAAATTTCAGAAGGCAGATCATTAAAGAGTTCAGGCACGTAAAATTCGCGTGTATACCGTCCATATCTTGTTCGGGCAAAAGGTATCTCGAAAGTCTCTTGAAAACGAAGCGAACGAAGAGCAACGTTGTTTCTTTTGAATTGATCTGTCCAAAAGTAACGTAAGACAGCAGTTTGAATAAAAATTGTTCGAAAACAGGGAAAATGTAAATGTTGAAAGCGATCAGTACCATCGGGAAGTTGCATTCCATAAGAAACACTTTTCAAAATATTTTTTAAAATGCTGTCAATTTTCTCATGCCAGAAGCCGGAACAGTTTCCAAACACCGTAACGCCATACCGTAACACACTATATGCAAGAGCATGGGTGACTAGTCTGCGAACTGAGAGAGGAATAAGTGATTTTGTATTATATAGCAGACAACAAGTACTCCTCAATTTTTTACAGAGGGACGTGTGTTGAGCATTCCAAGTTAAACCGCAGTCAAACAAAATTCTTAAGTACTTTACAGATTCAACATGAACTAAAGGAACACACTTGCAAGATACACAGTTTGAGTTCTGTAAAAGGAAAGGGAAATCAAGACACATATGTTTAAGAGATTATGAAAACAAATAAGCTTAGTCTTGTTTACGTTAACGTCCAAACAATTTCGTTGAAACCAATCTATGACTACAGTCGCAGCGCATTGCAGTGAGCGGGCAGCATCTTCGAAGTTAATATGTCGAGTTACAATTACAGTATCATCTGCATATTGATAAAGTTTGTCTTGGGAAAGAAAAGTGGAAATGTCATTAACAAAAAAATTAAATAGGAGTGGAGATAGAATCGGGGCTTGTGGTACACCTGCCCTTAATGTTGTTCGCGGGCTCCGTGCCCCAGCTGCAATTACAAGTTGTGAGCGATCTGAAAGGTAGTTTGAAAGAAAAAAAAAAAAAAAACGGACCACGAAATCCAGTAGCTATAAAGCTTCTTCAGAAGGTTTGAATGACTAACGATATCAAAGGCTTTAGATATATCTAAAAAGAGAGTACAGCAAACAAGATGTTTTTCAAAACCAGAAAATAATAAATCGGCAAAATCTTCAAGCAATGGCTGGGTTCCCTTTCCTTGAACAAAACCAAACTGACTCGGTGAAATGACATTGTGTACATCTAGAAATGATGTCATAGTATGGAATACATGGTTTTCAAGAAGTTGTGCAATAATTGGCAGAACTGAAATTGGGCGGTAATTTTGAATCTTACTTCCTGCGCCGCCTTTGAACAAGGGCCGTACTATAGCGGTCTTTAGTTCGTCTGGAATAATGCAAGTCGTAATAAAGCCGTTCAACATATGAAGAAGTACATGCTTAATGACCTCATAATTTCTACGAAGATCAGTAACTCGAATGTCGTCGGTGCTTGGTGATTTTGACGGTTTGAAATTGAATAACAATGAATAGAGATCTGATTCTATCATAGGCGGAAGGAAAACGGAGGCTGTTACAACATTTTTGATGATAATAATAATAATAATAATAATAATAATAATAATAATAATAATAAAATAATAATAATAATAATAATAATAATAATAATAATAATAATAATAATAATAATAATAATAATAATTTTCTCATCAAAGTGTGTTCATTAATTGTTCGCATCTCTTCCAATTTATAACAGTCGATTTATTGAAGTAATTTATATGACGTTTTT
This sequence comes from Ixodes persulcatus, assembly GCA_013358835.2. Classification (NCBI taxonomy): domain Eukaryota; kingdom Metazoa; phylum Arthropoda; class Arachnida; order Ixodida; family Ixodidae; genus Ixodes; species Ixodes persulcatus. The sequence goes on from JABSTQ010005250.1 coordinate 42,592, forward strand.
GAGAGTGATTTTTACAGTAAGCTGCGGCACCTCAAAGACACTTGTTTATATTACGAATATTAAAATGTTCAAAAACAATCCTGGAGCTTCACATGACAGCTTGCGCGTCGTGCGTCACGGCTATTTACGGCTTGTTTTGTGAAATGTTTAGAGGCTTTGTATAGGAAAAATGTTTCGGAGTCACCAGGATGTAGGATGTGCTGCCGCCTTAGCTGTGCCCGCGCGCACAGATGTGTTGCGCGGCGCCGCACACTTGTTTTAGCTACATTGAGCTGGCCAATACCGACGCTCCCGTTCAAGTGCGATTCGGCAATTGCTAATGAGCGTTTGAACGGCCCTGTGCGGATCAAGTCTAGGTTATTAATTTTTTTTTGTAAGGTTTAGTTTATTTTTGTTTTGCTTTTTGCATAAATACCTGGTAAACAATATTACCACATCGCAACTTCTACTCGAAGGAATCAAAAACTAAACTAAGGCGACTGACTAATTTGTTCTATTCAATATTTGCTAAGAATTAATTTCAGATGTAAAATGGCTCACTGAGAAACGTATCACACATTTTGCGTCATTTCTTGGGTCCTCCAAATGAAACACGCAAACCGTCGTATTTTTAGCAGGTGTATACCTCTTTCTTTTTTTTTTTTTTTCTGGGGGGGGGGGGGGGGGGGGGGAAGGGGACGGGGGAGGTGGGCGCTCAAGTGACCTTACCAGATCTAATGGGTCTCGATCGCGGAGGCGGTTTGACCCATTTCGCGTCGACTGGGCGAATCAGCAGGCATTTACTTGGAAGGACTCCGCAAGCCAGCCATCGCTCCTTGCAGCCAGTTGTTTTGAAGAATGGTCGTTTACTAATTTACGAATTAAAAAAGAATCAACTTGGAACTAGTTAAAGATTAACACTGACATGGTGGAAACAACATGACACACGAGGCTACTTGAACTGAAATATTTACTATACACCAGAGAGGTTCTGGAATTTCGCTTGGTTATTTTCAAGTTGATAAGATATTCCTGCCTGAGTTTCATTTCGTCCGAATAATAACAATAAAAAACGCCCTGTTCACCGGTCTTGTATTTGGCTAGAGCGTCTTCACCTACAAAACCCTTGATAATGTTGTGATTGAGGGGTTGATAATTCAACTCAATCTATGACTCCAGCCGTACTAACGAGATTCACACTAATCACGTTGCCTCGTTGACTTTGTATCGATTCCGCCTTGTAGCGTCACTTGTCGCAACTAATTTAATCGCTGGTTACCGGGACTGCAGCATGAATTCTAGAACATATACACATAAAGCAGTTTTCATTTGAATATATCGCACTACTTGACTGATTACGACTCGTTTTGTTTCATTTTTTATTGTGTCGATTTCGAGTTTTCGAACGCGTGGCACGATGAAAGAACGAAGCTCATGGGAAACTCGCGTGTGGGATTAATAATTCAACAGCCAAGGGTATTAGGGTATTATTCAGACGGCGAAGCAGTCATTTATGCAGTAGCGGTCGAATGGGAGCACAGGTTTTGCCTTCACTCGTATTTTGGCGTTCTGGTCCTATCCAAGTTCTTATTTTCAAATAGGCTTTTGAGCCTATATTAGACGTACTGGGGACGTGAATAATTCAGAAGACTAGTCTAAGGATCCCCGAAACATTTAATTATTATGGCTGCATGCAAACGTTTTTTTAACGTCAAATAAGAAGGTACCCTGTAAGCTCTGTACAGCAATTAGAATGGCCAGGAAACTTTCAAATAATGATTTGGCCTACCAACATGTAGAACAAGCAATAAGAAGCCCTCATTAGTAATTAATTAGACCATTGTGCTTATCACATTGAAGATGCAAGGACAAACGGGGGAAAAATCTACTCGAAGACAGATCCGTTTTCGCAGAGAAGCGCAAAAAGAAACTCCTCCTCGGTCCAATGTTTTCGCCCTACGAATTCGTCATTAGTTAATGACTCGCCCTGAGAAGGAATGGCGCCGTCATGAAAACAATTAGGTCGAGGACTTGGTTCTAGTTTTAGCATTTCCGACAAACTTTTGTTTTTGTTTAATACTTTTGTTACGTTTAATGCTGCCTTTACAGAAGAGGTACTGATCAAATATAAAGGTATTCAGTGTAAATACACTTTGAGTCTAAGGCCAGTCTTTTCAGCCATATGACAGAAAAAAAGCAAGTAAAAAAGCTTGCAGAAAGATGTTTTTGTTATTTCGCAACTGTACATCGAACATGGGGTTATAATAGTTTTCTTTTTCTTAAAGTTATTTATAAACAATTATTACAATTACAATACAGAAAAAACAGTGATAGCGTAGGCGAGCTGATGTAGATTTAAAATTTTTTAAACCACCTGGGACTGGGTGGAGAATAAGAAGAATCCAGAGTGAAAAAGAAAGGTACAAAGACTAAAAAAGCAACGGGATTTTGTCTTTAAGAAAAAAAAAGAAAACGTCTTAAAGTTCCCTACTTTTCCACTTGAATTGCTCAAATTCTCTACCCAGTCTCAGGGAGCTTAAAAAAATGTTGCAATTACAGCCGTGTCTCGTTAATGTGGACTCATCTAATCCCCAAAAGTTCGTCCATAATGTGAGTTGTCTATAATAACGCGACACAATCGCATGTAGTTACCTAGTTCGACCCCAAAACATTTGTGAGTATACAGCAAGCCATCCTACAAACAGGGTTCATGTTAACGTGACATGATGGTATACAATAATAAAAATATATACAATGTTTTGCTCTAGTGTCATATATATATATATATATATATATATATATATATATATTAGTCCTCATATTCGGTGTTTATTTGTACACCCCCTTGAAGGGCTGTATTAACGTGTTTTGGGTGAGAGTCACAAAAAGCAGTCCATTTGCAAAGATATGATTATAATACTTCATGATCGATTGCATTTCTACAACAGAAAAGCGAGGCACACTGCCTAGATGCAGGCTATCTTTAACTGTTTAAACATCTCCAAACCTAACCTGACGTATATATAGAACCTGGTGATATACAGCATAGTCTCGCGTACATATGCCTGCCTTTCTTATTTGCTATGATGCCAGTGAAACGAGTACAATGAATGAAACAACTTTGACTGCTACGTTTGCTGCAACGAATCATATCGATTTTTACGTAAGCGTGAATGGTGTGTATTTCTGTGTCCGGCAAAAATTCTCTTTTATTCTTTCGTTCAAAGGCAACTCAATTTTTTTTTTTTTTAAGTGACCGTTTTTGTGTTAAGTTTACACCTTATCAATGCGCTATTATAACCGTTTTTTCTTCTTGTGTGTTATTTTAGGGATGAAATAAAGCTGACATAAAGTCGTGCAATCATTTATGGTAAATGTTTTCCGAGGAATCGCGGCATCAATTGCTTTTTGTTATCTTAAAAATTTAATGCCGATTCTGTGGTACACAGTTTGATATAAACATCCGTTTTACGACAACGCCAGCTTGCAGTTGGAAGCTTCTAACTCCTTTAATCGTCGGCAAGGCTACACCTGTTCGAGATTATTATTATTATATTTTTTTTTAAACAGACGCTCGTTGGATAAGACACAAACCATTACAAAGCTTCATCGAGTGAAAGAATCGTCCTTCAATTTATGGAGGGGCTCATTTTTATTAAGTTCTTGTTTTCAACGATGGGAAGAAAGGAAGAGATGGGAGGGGTGGGTGCAAAACAGTTTTCTTTCTTATCATTTTGTTACTGATTTTTTTGACAAGTTATGCCTCCAATGTGAAAAGACAGTACTAATCAGATCGAGATGACTGTAACACCTTAACTTATTTGCAGGCAGGCACGTATCCAGGGGGAAACTCTTTGTTGCGGTGTAGGCCCATGGGGCCCGGTACACCGTATGACCCCCCCCCCCGATTTAGGCTCGAAATCTTCCATTTTGCTGGGACCTCCTCTCCCCCCTCCCCCTCATACAGCATTTTGTCATGGGCGGGCCCCCCGAATTTTTTCTGGGACATGCGTCGGGTGAAAAACGAAGCGTCCTGGCTACGTGCCTAAAAAAAATTGTTTGCAGGGATATGGTTTGACAACACATACTACCAAACAGGATCATGTAACTATACTTCGTTTCAGTTTAAGTCCAAACGCAGCCGACGCTACAAGCGCGAGAATTTGTACCTGAACAGTGCTATCATTGCACGGGCGCGCGTGCTTGGCAGGAACGCTTAAAGCCCGGCGCTCGCGCTTGTAGCATCGGCTGCGTCTGGACTTAAAGGAGCGATGCAACAATTTTTGTACTTTGCGCAAATACCGCTTAGAACGGATCCCTGACGTAATGACCTATAAAACGCACGTTCGTTATTCACCCCACGCAATAGAAGTCCCGGAAAAAAATTAAATAAACCCGAGCAGCGTTCACCCCCTCAACTCGCAGCCAGAACAAGCGGCCACGCGATCTGGAGCCGATCATATGCCGCCAATGTTGATCCTAGCCACGCGCTGGGGTTGGCAAAGCACAGGACACGCGCTGAGTTCCAGACATTGTTATGGCTCGGCTATTGTCGTCGTTGCAGCGATTGGACACGGGCCACTACCCGAATGCTTCTCGAGCTAGTAATTATCACGAGCCCAAATCGAGTGCCAACGCAATGCTCGGGTCCAATCTATGAACCGCATTCAAATATCGTCATACGGGTGTACTGCGATCCCCACGTTACGTCATCAAAGTTTGCAAAGGAGAGATTGAATGGAAATGTTCGGTTTTGCCCTTTAAATTACACCGCAACAAAGGAGTTTCTTGGCCAGTGGCGTTGCGTGTGAGTATCCTTGAGTCCCACTAGGGCCAGTAAGCTCGCATAAAGTGAAAAGCATTCCAATTGAATATCGTTGCACAGCTCCTTTAAGCTGAAACAAAGCATACGCTCCATGCGGGAACTATAGGGGCGCTTGGAAAACGCACGTAGCGCCGCTAGCGGAGGAGCTGGCTTTCGACAGTGAGACGCGTTCAGCAGCCTGCGGCGCCTTTTCGCATGCCAAGCTGTGGCGGCGGAAGCGCGCACGGACGAAATAACTTTTGCTTTTGAGCCGATGCGTACTGAGGGTGACGTTCATGAGTGCTGGGGCAGAAGGGCATTTGCTGTTCTCCACTTCTTATACATTGTTTGAGTCGTCATTAGGGGTAATTTCTCTAGTTGCGGCCGAAAAAGGAGTTGGAGCTATTTTCCGAAAAGCAAGACGGCCGCCACCATAATTCCTCTGAGTGGGAAACTTATATCGCTCGTCGCTGTAAACGTAGGACTGCTGGAACGATGATATTTGGAGGCGAGTGAGATGTTCACTAAGTTTCTGCACTATGTGCCAAGTTTCATTAAGACAGCAGGTGTGAAAGTTATGTTTCTAACGAATAAAGAAATAAAGAAATAAAGCTGTACGGGATATCCAATATTGGACCTAAAATGTTGTGTTAAAGCGGGCTGTGCAAAATGCAGATTTGGGCACACAGGTGCTTGGACTTGGCAGTAACATGACACAGCACTTATTATACCAAAAAGAGGTGACATAGGGAAACCAGGTGGAAATTTGGTTTGGGCGGCGTAACTCAATGGGAACCGGTTTTGACCATGAAAGGGCTCTCAAAAGAATACCACTCGTCGTGGGAGGTGGAGACTTGACAGGTAGAAAGGGACTAGTGGACTGTACTTCCAATTGAAACAACTTTACGAAAGGTGGTTCGAAAGCCGAGAAAACAAAGGTGTCGGGCAACACACGGTTTGACCGTGAAGGGCTTTTGCTTTCAGCTGTTGTGCGAGGTGCTGATTTTCGGCGCACAGGTTCTTTGACATTACCGTAACTTGTCACATCACTTATTATACCAAAAAGAGGTGGCATAGCGAAACCAGGTGGAAATTTATTTTGGGCGGCGTAACTAAATGGGAACTGGTTTTGACCGTCAAAGGCTGTCAAGATAACACCACTCATCGTGGGAGGTGCACACTTTACAGGATAGGAAGGGACCAGTGGACGGTACTTCCAGTTCGAACCACTTTGCGATAGGTGACTCTAAGACGAGAAAAAAAAAAAAGTTGTCTACAGAACTTGGGGTGTCAGCGTTTCCACATCCAAAAGAGGCTGATCAAGAAAGAAAGCACACCATCATAAACTTCCATACTCAAACGTCGATTCTCCAGTGATTCCGAGTTTCATTGTAGTTTTCCTTAGATTCATATTTGTCACTTTTTTTACCGTTCAAATCTTTCTTCATGAAGTATAGATTGTATGCCATACTTTTCCGGAAATATCATCGACACGTACGATGTGACGAAACTTCTTTGGAGGGCATTCCTCCAACGAAATTGGCACTACATACCCGCGAGTGTGGGATGGCATTTCAGTTCGTCCCATCGGCGCTAACATGTAGGCGTTACTGGTACGAAAACAAACGCAGAGCGCAAAGCGGCAGTGTAGAATATGTCAGCTGTGCCGAAACAGTGGCAGACATGATCGGGAGACCAATAAATTTCTCGCGTCGTACGGCACGGGTCCATCGTTGTCGCTGTCCCAGAAAACATCGGCGAGGTGAAAACTGTGAAACTTTGTCCCCACGAGATACGACGCATAACGATTGAAGCACTTAATGACGCAGCACAGGCAGCAAAGCACTTCATGCTGTGAACCCAGCGCAACCGCACCGCTCCGACTTCAATGCGTACCAACGTACGCGACGTGGTTTCGGTTTCGTTTTCTCTGGGGTTCTCACTGCCTACCTTCGGTACCGGCCGCGCGGCGGCGCGCCAGTCGCGTCGCACCCGGAGTGTATAGTCCCTGTCGGTGTGTGGCGGGTCTCGGGCGTCTCTTTAGCTCCCGCAACCAATGCGGAGTGCAAGTTCGTCTGCTTCTGTTTCAAGGGGTATTGGTGACGTCAGAAAGACGCCGAGCTCTGATTGGCTCTGATTGAAGGATAGTGGGTAGACCTCGAGGCAGCTTGCTTTGAGGTCTACCCACTATCCTTCCAATCAAAGCCAATCAGAACTCGGCGTCGTTCTATTGCAACACACTTTTCGGTTGCGGCGAGCAGACGACTTGCTCTCCGCAACCGAAAAGAGCACTGAAGAAAGAATCACGAGGCGAGAACAAGCCACGCACTGCGTTTCTGATGATGTCGGTGACTGCAGTGGGAATCAAATGTGCGTACGTAAAAAAAAAAGAAGCATATCGTGATAAGAACCGTGGAGCCACGGCGCTTTCATTGCGCTGGTGGCGTTGAGAAGATTGACCTACGACCGTGTGCCGCTTTAACTGTACGCGGCCTCTTTCATTCGCATTTCAGTTGGTTTTATTGCAAACCGCAGTTGTCGTCAGATAACGCGGGTCAGCAAACTTGCATGCCACGTCCCGAGTCATTTCTACGGGCCTGTTTTGTCATTTCTTGCTACTGATCGCCGCAGTAAGCGCCTGTGTGTCAATATTGTATAATACTATCCAGCTCCGCCATCTTGTTTCATCACAAAAAAGGTGTCGGTCAAACTTGGTGCGAACAATTGACTCAGTTGCCGGTCACTGCCGCTGAACTCAGAGTCGCGCAGTACTGAAGATAGTGGTAAAGGTCCCCACCTAGGCCGCGTATTAGCCCGACGAAAATATTTCGTGTGACGTGCACACTAAGATAAAATCAGGGGCACTAGTTTTATTATTTTTTTCTTTCTTACGCCATGCAACGAGAGTTACACAGCAGAAAACACGGCGGTCGTACACCTGTATATATATATATATATATATATATATATATATATATATAATAAAGGTCCGCATGCCTCGGAGCCCCGTAACTTAATTTGGCGAATGGCGAACAGAACCTGATTCCCGTTCATAATCCGCGCGTCAGTTCCGAGCCCTGCCAAGTGGAAATGAAGAGTTAATGACCTGTTGCCGCGCGGGACGCCGCATGGGGCCGCTCGCGGCCTGTCTGCCGAGCGGGACAGCAGCCGAGCGAGCCAAAGATGCCGTAAGAGATTAGAACGCGAGAAGCAAATGATTACCGATTGATTAAAATAGCCCCGCCGCCCAATTAGTTTACGAGAACATATTCGTGACCTCCTAAGAACAAGGACGATACATCTTCACTTCCAAAACGTTTTTTTTTTTTTTTTTTGCATTGTGCGGTTGTGGGTAAGCTCTGTATGTGATGAAAGCTAGATTTGCTAAAAGGCTAGGGAAAAAAAAAGAAATGAAAAAGCACGAACGTACCTATTAGAGTGCGAAGCGAGCCGACTGATTACTAAGTTCTGTTCAGGGAGCATAACCAACAATAACGTGCTGGTCTGTTTTATTCGACTAAAACACGAATTAGGCTAGTGTGCGCTCAACAGAGCCTACATTTTATATGCTTAATGTCCCTATTCATTTGCCATTTGACTGATCAGTGTATTGGCTAACTTCCCTCAATCGCTAAACCGAATATGCCCCATACAAAAAAAGAACAAACTGAAAGAAAGAAAAAAAAAAAGACGAAGAGAGAGAGAGAGTGGAGAGAGCGCTAGATGGAACCGATGAAAGCCGGGGACGCTAACTGAACAAATTGTGCTAGCGAGCGAGGACGCACATTATTTGTTTGTTACACACCAAGACACACTCAAAACGAAATGTCAGGACAAACCGTCCTTACTTTTCCAGCTCCATTTCCTTTTTTAGAGTTTTTGTTTCATATCAGGACGGCTGTCACACTGTCTTTAGAGCTTTCCAAGATTGACCCCTGGCCGCTACCACATTTCATATGCAGGAGTGTTTGGCGCATGGTTGTACGCACGCCTGCATGCCTCAGCGCAGACCTGGCGCGTTCTCGTAGCGCGGGGACGTTTAAGACTTCTAACCAGTCACACCACATGATGAATTGCTTGTTTTTTTTTCCTGATCTAACACGGACTCTGTGCCGACGCCTTTTAGACATTGCAGTAGCCCTGTATCTTCTGCGTCACCTATACCCACCGGGCAATACAACTTGGTTTGACAGGCGCAGCATTTTGAGGAATTTTTGCAACTCTGAGACGTGTCGCGGCCGCAATCATTGGACACGTTCTCGAGCTCGAATCACCGAGTGCACTGCCAAACCCTGACGCAGTGCTCGTGCCCAATCCTTCGGTGCTTTGGCCTTCCCAAAGTTGCCCAGTTTGGCCACCACCGGCGCTCACTAGTAGCCGATCGAGGCGCCTCCTGTTCACTGCCCTGGGGCTATAGAAAGGGTCCAGCGCGGCGTACAGATCGGGATCGAGAATGCTGCGTCATAGTTCGGCTGGGATTCGGGTTTTATGCTGATTGAACACGAGTGCATGCAGAACGCTGACGTAACTCTCGCGTCCAAGCAGTGCATCGAGTTGGCACCTTGTAGCTGACGTACTCCAGCGCTTCGGGCCTTGCCTTCTATAGGAAGTGTTGTCCGGCGCTCACTTTGCTTGTCGCCAAGGGCACTGCCTCGGCCTTCTGCGTCTTGGTTCTCGGAATCGGGAACAAATTTTAGACACACGCTGCTTCGAGTGAACTCGAGAACTGAACTCTTTTCTTTTTTTCTTTCTTTTTTTTTTTTTCCAGCCGAACCGTTTAGCTCGTGCTTGGACTGATGGTGAGGAACTGTTAAAAAACATCAGAAATTACGGTGGCCCGGAGAGATGTGGACCCGCTATCATCGGGTCGTGAGGAGGCGTTCGGCTTCCCGATGCTGCCAAACGGCTCTGTCGTCGCGTTGACTGATGATCACAGCTAAATGCAATAGTTTCGTCGCCAGAGAAGCGGCTCGACAACGTATATAATTAGCCCGATGGTGTCGGGAATATTCATCGCCGCATGCCGAGCGCTCGAAGATTACTCCCAAACAGGCAAACAGGAAAAGATTACGGAGCCCATGCATCGAGACACACGCGAAGCATCTCTCCTCGATAACATAATGAAGGCTGTACACGGTGGGAAACCTTCGGTCGGTTCGGATTTCGGGACGGCGGAACGCGTATTCACTGGCGTTCGATTTATTTCGACGCCTTTTTATCAAATAATTATGCGGAGGATAACCTCGAGCGATTACATGCACGCTGGCATTCCAGCTAAACGGTACCTCGCGCTTCGATAAAAAGGGGTGCACAGCTACTCGGCTCATTAATTTAGCCACGGTTGATTGCGTGAGAGCGCCGCAGCACCGCGTATACTTCACAGCGCAGTTCCGGTGTCGTCTATGAGTTGTTCCGAAGGACACGATGATCGTTAAGAATAAAAATTCACAGGGTCGCTCGTGTTATCCCTAACACGACTTGAAGGCGAAAGCCCAAGCGCCGATGCATTACAGACAGACACATGCTTTATGGATGTAGACGAAAGGTCACTGGTTCGACGCAAGCCGAGGGACAAGAGCGAAAATAGTTTTCGGGAGAATATTAAAATTCGCAGATGTCACGTAAATGTTTTGGTACCTTTCGTCTCGCTGACGTATTTTCGTACTTTTCGTGTCGCGGACGTGTTTCTGCTCAAGGACTTTGAAGGTTGACTGAACGATGAAACACATAAGGCTTTCGCCTTAATATTTTTTTTCGTTGATTCCCGAGTTGCAGTGGATCCGGAGATCCACTGCAACTCGTGTAGAGTCGTGGTGCTCCGCTAAACTTAGCGGGAGATGCACAAATGTAGTCTGCGTGCAGCGCCTCGGCTGTCGTCATATTTCATTTACAGACACAGCGAAGAACCTGGACTTTTTTTCTTTTTTTTTTAAATCTTTGAAATAAAATGGTCGCCTAAAGGGTAAAAAAGAAGAAAAGCAGAAATACATTAACATTTAGTCCACCGTTAAAAAGAGACCGCGAGTTTGTTGTTTACAAACAGAGGAGAATACATGTAGCAGCAGGTGTGCACGATTGTTACCCATGAGCGACTGCATAACTGTGCAGCGAAGGGATGATTGTCTGTTTGCCTACTAGACGTTTCCGCCAAACGCGTATACACTGGCTTCAGTTTACCCTAATTTCTTAATTTAGTCTTTGCGCGCTATGGCAGGAATGCACACCTTCCCATTTAAAAAAAGGTATACGAAGCACTCGTGGAGGTACCGGCACACTAGTCAATACTCTATGCTCAAGGCGCATTCATTTGACGGTAAGTAAACGTTCTTTTATTCTGGAAAAAACAAAAACGCTTCATGTTGCAACCGCACGCAGGTTGAGAGGGTTGTGAGCCACATTGTATATGACTCCTCAAGTAAAAGATCTGAACCATATGGTCTTCAAACTCACTGTAAAATGTCATCACTTCGTAGAACGATAGCCTTTTTTTCCTAAACTTGGGGTCGAGGGTCCAAGCTGCAAGAATGCTGAGAGTGGATCTTCGGTCAGCGAGAAATATGTGCTAATTGTTCCAATCCGACCTCAACAAAGTACGCAATACTCTTTGATCTTAGCGAAATTTAGTTTTTCTTTTATGTGTGTATGCGCGCGCGCGCGTGTGTGTGTGTGTGTGTGTGTGTGTGTGTGTGTGTGTGTGTGTGTGTGTGTGTGTGTGTGTGTGTGTGTGTGTGTGTGTGTGTGCGCGTGTGTGTGTGTGCGTGTGTGTGTGTGTGTGTGTGTGTGTGTGTGTGTGTGTGTGTGTGTGTGTGTGTGTGTGTGTGTGTGTGTGTGCACGGATGTGCCCATGTTTGCATGCTTTGCAACTATAAAACACTAGCCTGCCATTTTTTGCCAGAATGTTCGCAAAAAAACATTTTTAAACATTCGTGTTGTCTGTGAATTGGTGACGTTTGCACTGCTTTGCATGACTGCGACATCTATAAAGCATAGTCTCCGTCATAAAATATTTCTTCCGATTCTCATCTTGCTTCCGGCGTTCAGATTTTGCTGTACAGATAGTGGTGCATTTAAAGTGGAACCGAGCAAATCAACGGCAACCAACGAGATAAGAAGCAAAACATCGAGAAAAACAGAGTTTAACATTCAGAAACAAGACAAGTCTAAATAACAATTGTGAAATCATAAAATATAAAACAACTTTGAGAATATGATGAAAAAAGAAAGCGCAGCCTCTTGTTCTTTTCTTTCAAGACCGGACGTTTAATTGAACCGGGAAGCGAGCCGCGCTGTGTTATCTTCCGCAGACGTTGCATACCCAATGAGGCAGTGAACCCGTAATGGGCTCTGGGCGCCACGGCACATCATTCCGAGGCTCATACACGAATCAATGTCGACCTTTCTGGTCATCGAACAAGCGTTGTTTAAACATGAGTCTTGTACACTCTGTTCCTCGCGAAATTCGATCCTGATAAATGCGGGATTGATATGGCCAGACATTGCTGTATCAACTGCCTGGACATTTAGCGACAGGGGACAAGTATACGTATACAACGAGTAGAGAACGCAACAGGGTAACTCTAAGTGACTAGGGCGTCTTGCCTACGTAAAACGCGAACTGACCGTTTAATAGTCTCTTTTCTAAGGTCCATCAGACAACAGGTGGCCGCCATATTTTGGGCATCGCTTCCTGCACGCAGCGTTTGATCGGATCCGAGTTTACGCCGGGTGCTGACGCTGCACTCTTATCTACTACGTGGGTACCCGAACTCGCGCCGAACGTGCCCAATTCGTGCTTGAAGTGCTTGCCCAATGTAGGGCGTTGGATAATCGACGCAGCAGTTATCCTAGAGTGCACACTGTATTGGAAAGCTTGTCTTGAATTTCGTCACCTGTAGGTTTTGATTTTGATTTTCCCACGTCACGGACTCGTATACGATGCAGTCTCATGGCAGGCAGTCGACACGGTAGCCAAGCAACCGTTGCACAACGGCCAGGCTCCCGCACTAAATTGTCAGCGAGGCTGCGCGGACCCGTATTAATATAAATACCGGGCGTTTGAGGCAGGGGCACACACAGATTGCGACGCTTTGGACGAGAGACTGTTCTCTCTTCCGTGTAAACGCAGCGGCAGCGGCAGCGACAGCGACAACAACACGAACATACGAACTGCGTTCAAAGGAATACGAGTGGCGATGCTTTGTGCGCATCCTTTCGTGCGAAACGTCAATGGATTCCGCCCCGAAACCCTTTATTTTCTCTCAAATGCGCGATCGAAAAGTATGAGAACTGTTTGCTTGCACGGACGGTTTCCTTCGTTTGCCTTGCCGGCAAAAGCGGATTTGAGTCACCGCGGCAGCTTGGTCTATAGTCGTCATTACGGGAGCCGTACCGCTTGCATTATTGGCGCGAGGGTAATTTCCTCGTCTCGGGACACAGTCGACGCACCTCGAGCGTGCGCACAAACACGCGTGATGCGGCGAGCATGACGGACAGCGCGCAAATGAGATGCCGTCGGGAGGACCCTCATCAGCCACGGCTCAGACTGCAAATCCGAGTCTGTCTCGGCAAAAACAGACTTTTTTTTCTTTATTTCTTTCTTGCTTTTTGTCTTTTTCTTTTTTTCGTCGTTTCCTTCATTCCACGCGCAACGCGCTGGGAGCTGTTTCTTTTCCGAGTTGGATTGCCTTTCTCCCTGATCCTTGTCGAGCTGGTATGCGGAGACTGAGACTAACTGAGGGAGAGAAGGAGTTGACAGCGCGCGGGGGGATCAGAGCGCGAAGCTCTGATTAAGAGGGTAGTGGCTAGATGCATGCTATACGGTGGTTGGAAAGAGTCTCCGACTTGTGTGTTTAGCGTCAATCCCGCTCATATATCAAAAGCGATCCCGAAGTGACAATAAATGACATCACACAAACCGGGGTGTCACGCTGTCGGATGTCGCGATCCTGGCGGTTGGTCGTAGAAGCTCCTGCGAAAGCAAACGCGAGTGTCGCTGTCGTTACAGAGTTCAAACTCCCGTTCACCGAAGCTTCCGTGTATTGTCAAGCTGGAAAGCGACCTGCAGCGCAGCAGCTGCGCCCGCAACATCCACCACCGCTGCTCTGACGCCGCGAGGGTCGCGGCGGGCGACAGCATGACACTCGTATGACGTCATTAGGCGGAAATTGAGGACCACTTCCTATCATTGGATGCGGCAAATTATAGCCTCCTCTATACTGACAAAGCCTGGCAGATCGCTACGAGATGCGGCCGCCGAAATCGAAAAGGTAGAGCGGCAGACAAAGGATGAGAGGAGAGCCAGGTGACAGGCGCCCCGCTGCGGCGAGACGCCGAAACACACTTCTCCCGAACGATGGAATGTCCGCTCGTGCTCCTCGCGTTCCTTGCGCTACCACTTCTTTTCTTGTCGGGTTTGAAAACCATGTTTCGGGTCCTCGCCGTTGCAAAACTTGTGCGCTGACGTCCCGGTTCCCCGAAAAATGCTCTGTGCTACCAGATCCTCGCGCTCCAAATCTGCGACCGGGCACTCTATGGCTCCGTCGTCGAAGTGCCAGGCTTTGTGATTATATATAGGAGGCTATGGGTAAACACAGCAATCAAAGAGGCGTTCCGGGCACCATAATATATAACAACTGTCTGTTTTAACGCGTTTGAAAGCCGAACGCCGGCGTGCGACGTTCAAACGCGAGACAGAGCGCGAGGATATATAGACGACGCTCTCGTTCGTTCTGACGGGCGGGAGACGGTGCACGTAGAGACAATTAGAATTCCAGTTAGCGTCTACCTACTATCCTCCAATCAGAGCTCGTCACTCTGGCCTCCCTGTGCACTCTGATATTCTCTACCCCCTCAGTCTATTTCCGTGCAAGCAAACTGCTTTTCTGATCGAGTCTCCCTTTTCATCCGAGATTAATGTTCACCGTTCGCGCGGCTGACTTCCGATCGGCAGCAGCCAAGTTTTGATGCTTATATTTGTGGCTGGGCGAAAGACTAGATCGAGATAAGAACGACACGACCGGTTTATCAGTACACGGTCCGTGTGTTATACACGTGCTCCGAAAACGCGTCGGTAATCCCGTGACCTTAATCCAAACGGGACCTTGTCATCAAATTCTTTTACACTTTTTTTTGGTTTGTGGTCTTTGCTTTTAAATCTTACCAGCCTCTTGATGGATGAGGTTGAGACGTGTTTTGCAAGCGACGAAATCGGGCCCTCGCAAAGAGTGTTTCTTTATTCGCCGTAATGAGAAAAAAGAGGCAATGGACCTTGTAAGCTAAATCAGAATAATGATATCATCCACTTATGACCCAACGGTGTGAAGGCCATCTGTGCCAAGTCTGAGCTCGAGCTGTTTTATGACCACTCGCGTGACGTTGGCTCAACAACAACAACCAGGATGCTCATGTTACGACCGCTTACAACTCTATACGACGAGAGGGTTGCTAAGGCAACCTAGGTCCGCGCAACGCGTCGGTAGAACTGAAGGAATCGTGACGCAATTAATCACACTTAGACGCAAATGTCCGCTCAGTGCACGCTTAGGGCTCGCATAAGTGGCTATCCCCACAGAGACGTAGCCGATCAGCTCTTTCCAGTCTACATACGCACGAAAACAGAGGGCAGACGTTTTCGCAGTACCAAACGAATCCCGTGTACGTCTTCCCTCCTCTTAACCCTGTAAACCTGCGAGCTTGAGCTTTTTAAGGCCGATGACGAGTTCCAATGCGCGAGTGACATTGCAGTTGAGGATCTTTATACGTAGCTTGTTTATGCTTTAAATTTCGATTGACTCGGAAAGAATGCTAAGCCGAAGAGACAGGCTTTCAGAGAGTCGCTTTCGCATGCATACAGGGAAGCTAAGAGGAGAAGCCCTCCTCCAGTGCGAACCCGTCACTCATTTTTTACCCTGTGCTCAACACAACCTCCGTCAAAGTGTGAATACGTGCACGCGAATCAGAAAAGCCGTACCTTGTTTCTCTAATGGTGAATAAATTCAAAAACGTAACCGTGACCCGTGAAGGGGTTCTATGAGCCACTCCAAGGGTGGCGCTGCAATTTTCCCCGTTCTTGTTTCTTCTCGCCTTTGGGCTTCTAATTGTAGTCTAATGCGTATCCTAGTAACAATTTATTCGAACGCTTCTGACAATTTTTTGTTTCTTTTTTTTTTGTCAGATTAATTTTTATTTACTTTCGTGCAAATAATTCATTTGTTATTTAGATTTAAGTTAGCACGTGTGTTTAATAATCTCTAGGTTGTTTCAGGAACATGTCACTCTCGTCACCCTCTACCCGCATTCCACTTCATCGAACTGAAACAGCCCATGCCCCTAGAATCTGACATACATAAGTGAAGCAAACCTTATGCCATCATACGTTGAAACAACAGCAACAGCCGCCATGGTCAACCGTCCCACCCACATTACGATAACCTTTTTATTCGTGTTTTCAAGTTTCTGGAAAGTCGTTTAAATAAAACCTATAAAAACCGACACTTCTTTGATTCGTCAATATTGATTGATTCGTAGATCTATGTAGCTATAGAAAATTGGCAGGTTTC
Organism: Ixodes persulcatus; assembly: GCA_013358835.2. Lineage (NCBI taxonomy): Eukaryota > Metazoa > Arthropoda > Arachnida > Ixodida > Ixodidae > Ixodes > Ixodes persulcatus. Next base: position 58,933 of record JABSTQ010005250.1, read on the forward strand.
GAACTGTGGCAGTAACCATAAATATTTGGTTATTTTGCTTTCATTCTACTCCAATGGTAACAACGACAACTAATACTGGTGAGAGTGCCCACAATAGCGGGTGATTTGCGGACGAATTTCTTTCTCACTGACGCGTCTGTAAATCGAATCCTGCGATATAGTATCTGGAGTCATTTCACTGGATAAACAGACACTGTAACCGGTTGCCAAGATACCGATGCTGATTCGCGCCCCAGATCTCAAAGACTGTGTCAATTCTGTCCTGCAACAGATATTACGACGCCAGAGAGCGAAGCAACCGCAGATTGATACTTTTCTACCTCGGCGCCGGAAAGAAACAAAAACACAACCCCAACTTAGTTTGAGGCTGGTTCACGCGCAAAATTATACGCACCATGACACATATAAAAACAACGCGAACATAATCTCTAAGTTCGACTCACATGGCTCGTCAACTGTTTGTCAGTAAATAAATTAAAGGAGTTAATTCGTCTTCGCGGTTGCGTCGCATTTTTATGGACTTAAAATGTATATTCAGTGCTAGTTGAATATATATTTTGTTAATAATATAGAACATTGTATTCCCTACCGTACAGTTATAGCCAATGCCGATGACAATGCATTTTTTTTCAAAGGCAATAGATGTGACGAGATTGAAATGACTTCGAATCGTATGCTATCTCAACTAAAGTTCCAAGGTAAAAGCTTCCTACAAGTTGCGGCATTCTTTGAAGCGCCGACTGCGTGACGGTGCAGGTTTAAGGAAGCGAATGGCGGTGCACAGCTGAAGACTGAACTCAATGATGCCATTTTGTTCCCGCGGAATGTGTTTTGTCATTTGCATTCGTCTTCGTTACTTGTAAAATGAATTAACAAGGGACTTTACTCTCAACTGCACCTATCGACAGAAATAAATAGATTACGAATTAACGCAAACAAAGTGCACGCTATTCCGTGTCACAACATGACAATTTAATCTAACGTAAGTTTCATTTTAGATGGGGATGTGATTGAGGTACTAAAGGCCTTTAAAATATTAGCTGTTACGTTTACGAACAATTTATCATAGAATGAGCGCGTCGACTACATTCATTAAAAAAACCAGAAAGGCTCTAGGTACGAGTCCAGATACCTCACAATTTTCACCCCGTCAGTTAAGATAAATTTTAATGGTCTTGTGCAGTCATACTTGTTGCATTGTCACCTCGTATATAATAGCACTCCCCTGCAAAATATTAAAACAAAATTGACTCTGGAAGAAAAAACAAAAACAAAAGTTAAGACTGGTTGCAAATGTGTCATAGTTTAATGACACAAATACTCGTTTTCCTCAATTTAAGGTTGTTAGAGATACGAATCTACATTATCACCGGATCCTATTATCGTATAAAGCAGTACTAAAAATAAACATAGTTGTTTTTTTACAGATATCGAACTTAACGAAAATCTCATCACCTCTCAAACACGGCCATGTGAATATTGGCATCTACCTACCCCCCCCCCCCCCCCCTCCCCGCACAAACCATGGTATCGCACGCATCAGATTTATTCTACCATCTTTATTGAACACGTTGCCTCAAAAACTTCAGCCATAATTGTTCATTTGATGACCTCCTGTTTATATTATCTAGCTTATAGTATGTGTCATTTTTTAACGTATTGTGTCAAATAACGCAGGGCAAAAAAGATACCTCTGTACATAGGATTAAGTAGGGAAGTTTTTATTTACCATGTTAAATGAGTGCTGAACGCAAACTGCCAGAGCTAGGGCCTTGTCAAGCTGCACTTGCTGCAATTGTTTTTTGTTTTTTTGTTTGCCCCAGCTACCATCTTTCTCTGAGAAAGAAAAAAAGTCGTATTTTTCGCCTACAATGTGAAAAAAAAAAACGAAAACGATAGCTGTAGCACGGTCGCGCACCGCGGGAAGAATGGTGCCGTTGCGTACCTGAGAAACGAGATGCGACGTGATTAATTCCCATAGCCGTCGTGGTTAGTGTCGTGGATGCCACTGACGACTGCCACCAGTGATCCGTAAAGTAAGTGGGTAAGCCCGGTGGAAGCTTCTAAAACAATCCAACATTACGCGTAGCAACTGGATTCAGCCAAAGTGGGATTTCGCATAACGTGAGTAATGTTTGAAAACAAGTCTTTCAAGCAGACGACACGACGATGCGCCCTTCGTTGTGGATTTCTTGGCGAGACGTCCGGGCTGCCCTCTTCATTTGTCCTCGCTCGCTATGTGCGGCACGGCGTACGTAGTCCCGACTTCCCTCTCCTCGCAAAAAAAAAAAAAAAAAAGCTTTTTTTTTTGTTTTGCGCGCGCGGCGACGACGGGCGACGAGGACAAAACCTATGCAAGGTGTTGTCCATAAACCTATCACTTTAAAATAATATTATACTCCTTGTCTCATAAAAAAGAAAAAAAGAGGAAGTTTTGTGCTTTATTTACGCGTTGCGGAAGTGGTTCTTACAATATTTTGTTGTCGAAGGAAGAAACGATGCCTTTGCCTTTTGAAACGTAAGCCCTCTTGATAAAATAACGTAAAGGTAACCTAAGGTGCACCTACATATATCTTAATTCAACACATGAAAGGGAAAATTAGAAATTTACAAGACCGGAAAGGTCTCCGGCCTTAAAACATTGTGTAATTTTGACGCGGACGTACACTCAAAGACTTCTTTAGTTTGTCTTATGAAAGTACGTTGTTATAGTCGGCTACCGGTTTTAAAAAAAGCGGAAGCTCCTCCCACCTCTTTTCACTGGAGAGGAGGCGACCTCCTCTCCAGCGTTTGCTCTGCTGAAGTGGAAAGAGGTGCGAGGAGCTTCCACTTTACTCTTAACCTGGCACCGACGATACACGTCATGGGCTTGTATTTCTCATCCGTCCACTGCCGTTCGACGAAATTTGAACTTGTCTAAGTCGAAGTTCCGCTTTATTTACACATTCATATCTCTAATCATGAGATTGCAAAGAGAAAGCTGATGCCGCTAAACTCGCCGTCCGTGCTGAAGTCGTCTTCCAAACGTAACGATCCGTCACCGGCCCAATCAAATCGACTCGCGTGCATTCATCGTGCGCGAGCATCCTTCGCACACCTCGCTGCGCGCTATCGATTCGGCGCTCTCCATGGGAAGGGGACGACAAAAACGCCATTGAGACTCGAGGGGTTGGCACGAAGGGCGCATCGAGAGGAGCGTTGCGCAAGGGCGGAAGCCTCCTTCCACGAGGCGCGCACACAGCGGTGCACTTACGCCCCGTCCACCCCTAAGCTGACAGTGCTGCGGGAGCTACGCTGTCGCCGGTTCAATGAGCCGCCTCCCTTTCATCGCCTGACCCCGCTCTGCGCGCAAAGGTATGGTCGGGAGCGTGATCACGTGGCAAAAAAACGAACGTATGATTGGCCCATTGAGCACGTAGTTTCCACCGCACTGTCAGCTTAGCGGTGGACGGAGTACGGGCTCAGCCCGGGCGCAATTCAGCCGGAACGGGGCTTGGCTTTGAGTCGCATGTTCCACATGAAGCAACATGGCCGTGCCAGCGGACGGTTGCCACAGCCTCCTTCCTAGCTGGCTGCCGGGACGTGCTAATTAGGCGCTTGCACTAATTGCCGACTCATTGTGGCGGTCTGGGCCGCGCTGCGATAATGCCGCGACGTTATCGGCGCCATCGGCGGCCGTCAATTGATTAGGCCATGCACGCCGCACCCGCGCCGGACACCTCGTTAGGCAGGCAGGCAGGCAGGCAGCTCACCACCGAAACCACTGCATGCATGCGACGGACGCCTGCCGGCAACAGGCGCGCCTGAACTTTGTATTCGGAGGAAAATGGCGGGTGCGGGTATTGTTTTGCGTAAACGTTGAGTTGAGGGTCTGAGTGACAGTAAACGTTTGGCGAATTTCGAAACTAAACTCGCCCTTGTAGTCCGGAGCTTGCGGCGATAGGAAGTCGAAAAGTTTGAGCGTTCGTTTGTATGCACCGATAAAGCTATCGTGAACAGCTAGCTGCCTTGATGTATACAGTGCATGCAATGATGTCTGTTCGAGACTCCAGCGAAAGTTAGTTCGACTAGCGCCACCGGAGCTCTTCTAGCGCCTCGAGTGCAAGACTGTGGCACAAAAGACGGAGTACAGACGCTGAACTTGCGCGTTCCTGTTTCCCTCGTTTTCATTTTATGTCACATATTCAGGTTTATAGCTCACAGCTTGAGGTTTTTTAACAACACGTCGTCACGAATGCCCTATTCGGACTTTCGCGTTGTGTTTTCTCTCAACAATTTTTTGTTTGTTTGTGCCAAGGTACGAATACGTGGCAGTTCAAGGAACCTGCAACGGAACGAAGATGACGTGGCCTGTACAAGCAGGTCGAGCAAGCGTTTCGTTAGAGTTGCTTACTGTTTTGTAGAGCGTCTAAGATCATTTTCTGAAAGCCCTCTAGGTAACACGGTGAGCGTAGATGACAGGTTTTCCGTCCGAAATGGGCACACTGACCAACCACGTGTAATATATATCCAAGCTCGTGTCATATACTGGACCAGACCATCACATTCCCATCCTCCTTTCTTTTTTTTTTTTTTATAAGATGCGTCACGTTGAATTTGTGTGCTGTGGAGAGACTTACGCTACCGCAAATTTCAACAACATATACTACATACCCTCCTGTAATCCTTCTTCACTTCAATAAGGAAGGTTCTGTCGTAGTATTTATTTCCCATACATGACAAAATTGGAATTACTGATGCATCCCTTGAGCCACGTCTGATTGTTGTTCGTCCATAAACAAGATGTCGTCATCACGAGAAGCAGTATCGCACCCCCACCGATGCCGTGAAACTCGCCATTTAAGGTCAGGTTGGAGTTAACAAAATGTCGAGAGATGTCGAGATTTTTTCTAACCTATAGACCGACTCAACACTCTGACGTCACGCCACAACGGTGGCACTGCTTTCGGCACTGCGCATGCGCAGATGCCTCAGGCGAATCTGGTTTCTGCGCACTTGTTTACAAACGCGGCCTTGTTTGCAAACAGTCTGTTGGTATATAGCTTGAAGGAAGGAGAAAAACTGTGGTCGTGAAGTTGTGAGAAGAAAAACTCACGCAGCGACGAAGACAACCACGTGCAAAATCGTTTATGTGTATGTTTCGTTGTAAAAGTATTGAATAAAAGTAAGAGTTTTTCTTTCGAATGCGTCGCGTAAAGAAGTCGCAATTTACTCCTGTTCTTGTTTTCTCTAAATTAGCGACGACGCCGGGAAAACAAATTGGGTTGTTTGTATCTTTATACAGCCTATAACTTGGTCTGCCTCAACGGGCGACGAGTCTCCCAGCCAGTGGCGTAGCTAGACCATCTGGCACCCGGGGCCCTTAGGTCTTTTGTCACCCCCCCCCCCCCCCCCGTCACCCCCCCCCCCCCCCCCCCCCGCTCCCCGAGACCGCAAAGCTAAAAAGCCATAACCGCGACGCGAGGCCACGCAGCGATAATGAAATAATAAATACAGGGTTAGCCAGCAAACAGTGTTTTTTTTTTTTTTATTTAACTATGTACACATAATGAGCACACATGAAGTTTTTTTTTATATTGAGCATTTGTGTCACGAAAGCTGAACATTCAATTTCTTCATAAGTTCTTTCGCCGACACGTGGCTTGTGCGAAGTTATTGATTACTGTTGTAAAATTTATGTTTTTGACACGTTCTTTTTCTATGGACAGTATCGACAGGTTTGAGAGCCTTTCATCGCTCATGGTGGAGCGCAGAGACGTTTTGATTAGCTTTAGCTTGGAAAAGTTCCTTTCGCATGAGGCAACTGAAACACAAATGGTGAGGAACAAGCGAAATATAACAGTCAGGTTTGGAAGGGTCCCGAAAAAGCTCCATTTGGCAATAAATTCTAGAAACTGCTTTGCATTCCAAGTTCCAGCGCAACACCACGGAAGTACAGCGCATTCGTATGCATACCTACGCTTGATCAAACTTGAACCGTAAGTATGAGCGGAGCCGAAGCTACAAGCGCGAGCGTGTAGCCTTGGGCTGTGCATAGATTGCACGAGTGCACGTGCAAGGCAGGGGCGCATTCTAGATTAAAAGGTTAAAACAGCGCAAAGACACGGACAAGAACGAGCTAGCCCAAACTTCAACGTTAGTCAGCGCATACTATAGGGGGTATTCACTAGACGCCATATTTGAGGGCGATGTTTAGAGCGCATGCTCAGAACGAGCTCACATTAATAGCTTGCTAAGACCGGGAATCTTGATGGTGCGGAATGCACGTGGCAAAAAAAACTGTGGAAGCTCGCCGTCAGCACGTGCTCAGCAGTCGCGCACACGGATATGGCCGCCAGTGAATACTCCCTATACTCCGTTTCACCTTATGTTGTACCGCAGCGAAGGCAAGAAGCGCGAGCTCATAGCGTTGGCAGCTGCCCTTGGTGCACGAGAGCTTGTGCCGCCGAGATGTGCCCTAGAGCAAAGAGCTCGCGCTTGTAGCCTTTCCTGCGGTACATCATAAGGTGAAACAGAGTATACACTGTAAACGAAAAGTAGCCCGGATGGGAGTTTTAAAGAATGAGATGCCGATTAAACTCCCAAGACTAAAGCATTCACTCCCGTACATGGGCGTATAAAAACTAGAAACCACCACTTTACTCTGGTCGCTAATGGACGGGGTATAAAAGCGACATCACCTGATTGTACTCCCATATTAAACTGGAGTTCTTGTATGACGCCACTCCGCAAGACGAAATGGGAGTTGAAAATACTCTCATCCGTCCACCCGTCTGCGGGAGATCGGCCGCCATTGACGCAGCCGGCGTTTCCCCCGTCCCACCCAGTCCCGGCTTGGCACCAACGGGTTTCCCGTCGTGGGAGAGGTCGTTATAATGGGTCCAAAGCTTTTTGGGGCTGATTTTTGTTTGAAATCCCGACGCCGGCGAACACCAAATATTACACCCGTGAAAAACCAATCACAAAATACGAACTTTTCGCTCAATCTGGTGAATACTCAAAAGTTGAGGGTAATATGGGGAAGCAGACGACAATCCAGTTCTTTTCGGAGAGACGCGAGTGTAGAGCAACCATTGTGTGTTGTTTTATGGCCCTTCTCAAGCGATGCATTTTCTGGCGCATCTTGACTCGCGAAACGAGTTTCGTGAAATGGATTCGCCCTCTGAACAGGGCCGAAAAAACGCGCGTCTGCATCTCCCTGGGTTTTTCAAGAAAAAAACAGCCAACGGGCCTCTCGAAAAAGCTTTCACGTAATCTCAAAAGGATAAGCGAGCCGTTGGGCGGGGCCCAGTGGCGGATTAAGTGGGGGGGGGGGGGGGGGGGGGGGGGGGGGGTGTTTTGACCCGCTCTTGATTTGTGCATGAGTAAAAATTTAGTTCGGGTGCGTACAGGTCGGTGGCGCATGGGCGGTTCGGTGGCGCGTGGCAGCTTTCTCAATTTTTGTGCACTCGTAGCGATGAGCGCGAACATTGCATGCCGGCCGCCAAGAATGCTCTATTCGCGTCGTTGACGAGCGCGGAAAGCGCTGCCCGACGCCGCTGACTACCCAGAAGCCCACGCGCGAGAGCCCCATTCCCCCATTCGGGAATTCGGGGCAGCTGGGGCTGCAGTGTGATGCTCGAGGCGCTCATTTCTGCGATCTGAACCTGCCGTTCTTGCCGCGTGTCGTCTGCTGTCCGCGTTTTCCCGTGCTGGTGTGCATATTTAACATTCGTGCGCTCGACTGGGCGATTGTGCGCGTGGACGTGGACTGCTCCGAGGATGTGCTACTGCCGTTAGGCCTATATCTGTCTAACGAGCTCGGGCCCATAGGCCTAACAGCCGGTGGTGGTGGTAAGGTGCCGGCAAAAGCGGGAAGCTTCATGACGCGCCAAAGGTAGAGTTCATTAGAATTAAGTATGACCTAATGTGTGTGCTATATTTTATTATGTGCTAGACGTACGCATTGGCCGCCGTTCCGATCGAAACAAGCGCCATCGAATGTACGAGAACGGTGGACCCAGTGAAACATTTGAACCATTAGCCGACCAGAAATTTTCAATCTGGAGTGTCCTCGGCTAGATAAACGATAGTAGCGGTACGCGATGGAAGTTGGACTGAATTTGCATTGTTTGTAAAGGTTCTGTGAATTGCGCTACAATTTTAAACGCGTGCATTGCGTAATTAGGCTTCGTCCGCTCTCTTCGGTGTCAGTTTCTTGAATCGGTGTGGTGAAAGCCTACTATGTATGAGAATAACAGACTGGCCTTCTGTCAGAAAGCGGTCGCTGTGGAATATCGATTTCATCGAAGCATTCCGGCGGAATCACCAGAGTCGCTGGGCACGAGTCCGGCAAATCTGCCAAGCAGCTAGCTTTGACAAACGCGGTAGTATGATTTGTGTGAGATTTTGCAGAAAATAAATGCTGGTCTGCACTCGTCATCCCCCAACATTTGTTTGTTTTCGAACTGCTAACCACTGCCCCGAATCGTGGTTTCGAAGCGTGTCCAAACCACGAGAACGAAAAGTTACCGACTGGGAAGCCGATGTACGGTACGTGTAAAGACGAAGCAACTGCTACGACGCGGTTGCCACGAAGATGCGCATGCGCAAAGTGGCAGCTCGTCGGGGCACGCTGGTCA
>JABSTQ010005251.1:0-82388 GCA_013358835.2 Ixodes persulcatus
GTTGGAAGCTGGTGGCGTTCCCGCCGTACAAACTTGTTTAGGGGGGTTAGGTCGAAACAGATTCTGACGTCCCTGAAGGCTTCTGTACTGGCTCGATTGGGGCGCACCACTTTGGGTTCTTCAACCTTTCGAATCATTCCTTTGAGCTCTTTAGCTGTCTTGCTCTTTCTTTGCTGCTTCTTTCATCGGTATGGGAATCCGACGAGGAGAAGGACACCGCGTACAGGACGGCATCCGGTAACTAAACGTCTCGTGTGTTCACCAGCCAGGGATCATGGCTTTTGAACAGTTGGGATACTGACTTCGACGCCTTCGACGCTTTCTATTTCGTCCAGGAGTCGAACGATGCCCAAGGCATGGCCGCTGGGAACCCAACGCAGCTTGCGGGAACGACGTAGATAGTCTGTCGTGAGCAGTCATCTTTCCCAGGTAACGTTCGCGTGGAACTTGCCAACAGTGAAAATTCTGCATCGCTTGGCGCTCGAAGACTTTCTGCTTCGCCTAGAGAGAGAGCGTGAACGCCTGGAAGATTAGCGCCTACTACAGTCACTTCAGCTCCCGTTTCAACTTTCATCCGAAGTCCTGATCATATTATCTGCACAGTCACGAAGAGCACAGAACATGTTCTTCGACTGCTCGAGCGTAACCCCAAGAAATGCTCGTTATTGGGTGCGGCAATGCTGTCGAGTTCTTGCCGTCGCCGTTTTTGATGCGACATGCTTTTTCAAATGTCCGAAACTTTGACAAAAAACGGCATTTTCTCGATGGGCGGGACAACTTGTCCTGAGATGGTAGAGAGACCAGCCCGAAATAAACTGCCATTCTTGCTGTTTATAGTCCTTCGACTGGTTGAGGCTTCGCTCTTTCAGCGGTCTTTTTCGGTTTCGCGGCCAAAACACACGCTTCAGGGCTTGCGGACTCTTGCCCTGCTAGTTCGGCTTGTTGTTTTTTTATTGTTTCGCTGTGTCCGAGCTTTCGATAGAGCTATGTGCAACCGTCAGCTTTGAATCCATTTGAAGCTCTGTGAGAGAGTTGAGTTTGTACCAAACGACCGACTACGAATCGATCTCTGATGATAAGACGTTCTTCATGTCCTTAAACTCGCAGCGCTCTCTAGCCTGTGTAGCTCGGTCGCAAATTGGTCGACCGTTTCTGCCCAGTGCTGTCGGCGTTGGTTGAAACGAGCGCTCTCGTACACCGTGTTCTTGGTGTGGACGAAGTATCCGTCTAACCTTGACTTTATCAGGTTCGAACATTTGAATTCTTCGTCTTTTACGCCTATCGAACGCAGAATCTCTCGCGACTCCGGCCCACCGTATAAAGAAGTGTTCTTACTTGAACTTCCTCAGGTTTCTCGTGCAGGCCCGATGCAAATCTGCAGTCGTCGAAAATCCTCTATCCAGGCAGGCCAGTCAGCGGCGTTGTGGAAGTCGAACGCGCTTAGGGGGCTTGAGTCCTGCCATGTCGACGTGACGCGGCGTGCTGCTGGGTGGCGAAGTCGACGCTGCTTCAGTTGTTGCTTAAGGGGTCGTACTCGTCGTTCGCGGCGGTAATCGTCGTTAGCGGCGCTTGATGTAACTTAACATGCGGTTAGCGTTAGCTGAAATATGCTGAATATGTGTTTTCTATGAATGGTTACAAGCTATATGTACGCCTAAATATTTGTACGAAGATACCGTTCTAGATGAGCATTATTAAGGAAAGAGTTAGGACAGTAATGAGACTGGCGGGACACACGCATGACCTTGCATTTGTTAGTGTTAAGCTTCACGGACCATGAGTCAGACCAACATTAAATAGCATTAATGTCTGATTTGAGTATACAGGTGTCATTATGATCGAGAATCTCGCGGTAAAGTACACAGTCGTCAGCGAACAGAGACACGGATGAAGAGACATTAGTGAGGAGGTCGTTAATATAAATTAAGAATAGCAACGGCCCTAAGACTGTCCCTTGCGGAACCCGACGCAACTTTGACAAAAGAGGAGTTACTGTTATCGCAGTGACGAATTTGACCTTTGAGGTACAAAAGAGTGTATTCATGCGAGAATGTTATTTGCTATGTTAAGTTTGGAAAGTTTTAGAAGCAGAAGATGTGAGAAACTTTGTCAAATGCTTTGCAAAATCCAGGAAAATGCAGTCCGCCTGGGATCCTCGGTCCTGAATGTGATGTAGGTCATTTGTGAAAGATAATTATTTGGGTCTCACATGAAAATGTTTTTCGAAAACCGTGTTGGGCATTGTTGAAGAAGTTTTTAGATTCTAAGAAGTTGACGAGGTGAGAAAAAATGATATGTTCAAGAGGTTTGCAGGGAATGCTGGTTATGAGATCGAACGATAATTAAGAGGGGAATGCTTATTTCCACCTTGTGAAGGGGTACTACCTTCCCTACCTTCCAGTCTGATGAGAGAACAGCATCTTGTATAGATTGTTCAAATAATTTTGTTTAAAATAATTGAGGAGTATGTTTAGTTGTTTTTTTTTAACTTGGAATTAATACCGTTCATGCTGCTGAAGTTGAGGGTTTGAGTTTATCTATGGTACGAAGGACACGAACGTAATCAAGAAAAGAGGATCCATGGGCAAGTAATCGGCACTCTCTAGCGGAGGGAAATCGTGCCATGTTATCAATAGAGAATGAATCTGCAAAAGTACTATTTAATAAATTTAAACACTCATCGCTGGCTATACAATCACCATTTGCGGTTTTTAGTGTGATAGATGGCTGTGTGTTTTGTAACGTTAGCTACACTGGCCGAGGCCTGGCTGAGCAGTTTCGCGTGGCCTCCGTGCTCATTATGCGAGCCATGCTCATTATGCGGAGCGCGCGGCGGCGGCGGAGGCGGAGCTCCGGATAATGAGCACGACTCGCATAATGAGCACGGCTCATTATGAGAGCCACGCGAAGCCGCCGCCGCGCGCTCCGCCACTGCCGCGTCCGCCTCGCCCGCCTCGCCGGTTCTCGCATTCCAGAGGAGTGACGTCATAGCCGCGGTAGACGCACTGGCGCGCGCCGCGTGCCCAGCTGTGCGCCTCCGTTGCGCAGTAACCAAGTCTGACGCTGCATCTGAACCGCTTGATAGCGCCTCTCATTTTGTGCGCATAAGCGCACGCTCCGTATATCCTGGCATAGCCGAGCTAAGCCACCGCAATTTTTGTTTTGTTTATGATATTCCGGAATTGTTTAACGCAACCAACGGTGCTCGCACGTGGATAATTTGGCGGCGCGAAATAGACGCTTTTTTTGTTTGATAAGCGTTTTAAGGCTCTGGTGAACCAGGGTGACTGAGATTTTTCGATAACTGTCCTTAAGGGAATGTACTGATTTGTTAGTTTATTAACTTCGGCCTTGAAAAAGTTGCAGTTTTCTTCTACTGAACGACTCCAGAAAAGTGATAAATATTTGTCGAGGAAAGTTGCAAGGTCAAGATTAATTTTATCAAAGTTAGCTCTGGGGTAATCTCGAATTTGCTTTACATTAGTTGATGGTTGGTACTGCTGCTTTTACATTAAAATGCAATATGGAATGATCACTAAGCCCTGGAAGATAGGAGATGGGTGAAACGAGTTCAGGATGAGTTGCGAGAACAAGATCCAATACGTTCGCCGTCAATGGGGCCACTCTGGTTGGTTGAGTAACTAAGTGCGTGAAACAAAAATCTAAACAGAGGCTAACAAAATCATTGCATACAGATGAGGCAGATGAGGGTGTGCCTGCTGGTGGGTTATTACCCTGTCCACACAATATCGGGATAATTAAGATCTCCCAACAGAAAAATGGGCGAACTGGAAAAGCAAATGACGACCAGATTTATGGAGTCCTGCAAAGCTTTAATGAAAGATGATGAGCATGAGGGTGGCCTATAGAGACTCCCATGATCCACTTCAAGTGGTTAGTACCAAGACACACCCAAACTATTTCTAAATCGCTAGCTATGTTTAAACAAAAAGAATCAATATGACTTGCAATTGCAACTAAAACGCTTCCACCGCACCTATCTTGCCGATCGTTCCTGTAAATATTGTACCTTTTAGGTCCATAAAAAAGTTCGCAGTCACGCACTTTCCCAGTGAGCAAAGTTTCCGCGTTAAAACAACATCAGTAGCTGTAGAATCAACAATAGAACACAAGTCGTCTCGCTTTTTAAAGGGACACTGACAGGGTATTTATGCTCGCCGAGGGTTTTAGTTGTACGTGACATATGAGAGCCCAATACCCATAACAGAATTTGCGGCTCGAAATTCGGTTTATTTCCGCCCGAAAACCACCGATCAAGAACTGGCCGGTTCGAGTCTCGCTCACTCTGTTTTCCGTGGTCACGGGCCGTTTTTGTAAGTTATCGATGCGACCACCAAATTTAATCAAAGTCGTGGGTCATTAAAGGCACACAGTCAATATTAAAAATAGAAAAAAATATGAAACCCATTTTTTGTGGCTTCAAAAAAGCTGCAAATACGTTGATTGAAAAAAAAAAAAGGTAGCACAGACAACCGGAAGCTTTCTGTGGGTTCACTGCACAATTCTCGACATGGCGTCGCTTCGCGTATCGTGGAACTAGCACTAGCGAATGGCAGCGGACGACGGGGGTTGGACCTCTACTTCAGAACTGTCGTTCACGGTACTGGCGAATTCTGTCTTTCTTCGAAAGAGAAATTTTGGACCGATCAAAAGAACTAATATTCATCCCGTACGACACCCGACCAGCAAGCCGATTGCACGAAGACGTCGCCGAGCCGTCGTCCCTTCTCGTGGCTGAAGACATGGTTCGCTCAAATGTCAAGCACGAAGTGCGTACTTCGAGTTGAATACGCACGCGTACGGTTACTTTACGAGGTGCGAATGTGTCCTATGCTTGGTGCTGCTCGACTTCAAGCCGGGAGTGCATGTATTGAAGGGAAATCGGGAAATCGGCAGCAAATTTCCGACATACAGTCTACACGCTGCATAACAACGCGTGATATAGTTCCTTCAGTAGATCAGTGGAAATACGTCCGCTTCACACGCAGAGGGCACGGGTTCGATACCTGGTGTGGGTGTACCTTTTTTTTTTTTTTTTGTCAAGCATTCTGCGCTGTTTACATTTCTTTTTTTACAATTATCACAGAAAAAAAAATTTTGTGGACGATACGCGCTGCACTAAATGGTATGGATTCCATTTTTGACACCTGCGAACTCAATGTATATCATTTTCCACAAACTACAAGGAGCATATGAACCGGGTAGCGTCCGCTTTCCGAGCTTCGCGTAATGGTTTCTACAGGAATTGCAGCCAGCCATTGATCCCGACCAGGGATTTCCCCAGACCCCCCCTAGGGGGGGGGGGGGTTTAGACCCCCCCTCGTTTTTCCGAAGGCACCCCCTTAATTACAAACGACTCCTATATTCGCAATGCCCCCCCCCCTTAACCCCTCCCCCAAAAACAAATTTTAGACACCCCCCCTGATTTCAATTCTGGGGAAACCCCTGATCCCGACCCGTTGATCTTTCGGAAACTTGTGTACTCTGGCATAACTATGGCCACTTTCAGATGCAGGACATGTGAGGCGCAACTCTTCAAGCAACATCTTGGAAGTATTCTATTCGGAGCTGATCACGGGAATTCACCACGGCACTCGGGCACTCACTACTAATTGCCAATAAATGTACAAAACAACTCATCTTGAAATACAGAACAGCGAGCGGAACAAACATAACTGCAAGGAATACCACGGCGAGCGAACGCATTTCGTCTGCTACGGTGCTACGTGCGAAAAGAGGAGGAGAAAAAAAAAAAAAAAAAAAACCGCACGGTCGGGTGTAGCCACGTGACTTCCGCCACTCACACTATCCTCTCCACTGCTCCGTTTCGGTTTCGGTTTCGCGCAGTTGCGTTTTTTGGCTTTATTGAAAAAATACGTGACTCTTTAGCAAATATTAATTGGGTAGTATTCCGACACCATAATAAATCGCCTGACAAAAAAGGAAAACAAAATTTGGGGGGTGTCAGTGTCCCTTTAATTTGGCTTCTAATACTTTGTAAAAAGTACCGATACATCAGAACAGGTGAAGAGACACTCTACCCCTCGCGGCCTGTTATTGCGATGGTTGATGGCTGAGATCAGTCATTAGCGGGTAGGGAATTATGTGGGACAGTATCAACCGGAGCGTAGTAGAGGACCCGACCTCGTACACATTTTCGGTGGTCGGATCAAAAGCATAGCATTATTGTTAATGTGAATTCTGTTATGTCGAAGCTTAAAAGTGCCGCCTTTTTCTTTCGCGAAAATCGATTAGTCTTTTTCGTGCGATACGTGTCCAATTGAGTAGTCCTCGCTTTACTGTTATGCGTTTTGCTTTCAGGGGGCCCTTGAGAGAAGAACGTGTATCTTTCAATTGTAAGACGCGAATTTGACTAATGACTGGGCGGCATTTGCTTCTGACAGAACGTGCCGATTCTATGGGCCCGAACAATAGCTTCGTCTGGTACTTGTAGATTAAGCGACTGTCTAAGATGTTCAGAATTGTTTGTTCTGTCTGCGCCCATGTTGTCAGATAATTGTGTCGAGCCATTCCGAAAAAAAACCAAGTTATCACGGCGTGAACGATCTTCAGCATCATCTAGGCGTGTGCTTATGACTATTTTCTCTTTTTGCACCTCTTCCGCCAAGGCTTCGCGCTATGGTTACTTCAAGCTGAAGATTAGGGGACTGCAAAAGTTTTATTTTCAAACCTCGTTCAGTCTCGTTTTATTTCCGTTATGGCCCCCTGATAGATTCTTGACTTTGTTTAACTTCGTTAAGTGTAGCAATTATACCCGATTGAGCCTGATCCATCCTCAGTGAGCGCTCATTAACGTCTGTCAGCATTGAGTGTATCTCGGTTAAACAGCTTAAGTTGGGCCTCGTTCATCGGTCCGGGATTAGATTCCACGTCTCCGGAAGTTTTTAGTAGAAGGTACACCACATCAACGAGTCACAACAGTCTTTTGAAACACTTGTGAGCAGCGGGAACAGCAATAACCATATATCGCTTGTTTTTTTAGCGTATAACTAGGGAGGTGGACCAACCTGTACAAGCAAGATGACAAAATGAGTGGTTCCGCATGGTTCGGCTCATCCCGTGCTCCTCAAGGGCTTGAAGACCGTTCCAAGCTGCTTATATGGGCGTTTGTGGGCGGGTGCAGATGTGCTAGATGACAGTGTCGCTGACGATGCTCGGGTAATGTCGAGGGAACAAGGAGAGGATCGCTTGCAGATTATCCCACAGATAGGTCGGCGGCCTGCCGATGTCGAGGCGATGCAACACGATGATCCGAGGAACCGCTCACGAGAACGGTGGCGTCACGGCTGGCAGGGACTCAGGCACCGGAAACTGGAGGGCCGAAATCTGTACGAGCAAGATGACAAAATGAGGGTCCGCATGGTTCGGCTGAATCCCGTGCTCACTCAAGGGCTGAAGACGTTCAGAGCTGCTTATATGGGCGTTTGTGGGCGGTCGCAGATGTGCTAGATGACAGTGTCCGCTGACGATGCTCGGGTTAATGGCGAGGGAACAAGGAGAGATCGCTTGCAGATTATCCCACGATAGGTGGCGGCCTGCCGATGTCGAGGCGATGCAACACGATGATCCGAGGAACCGCTCACGAGAACGGTGGCGTCACGGCTGGGCAGGGCCTCAGGCACCGGAAACTGGAGGGCCGAAATCTGTACGAGCAAGATGACAAAATGAGTGGTCCGCATGGTTCGGTCTGATCCCGTGCTCACTCAAGGGCTGAAGGACGTTCCGAGCTGCTTATATGGGCGTTTGTGGGCGGCGCAGGATGTGCTAAGATGACAGTGTCGCTGACGATGCTCGGTTAATGGCGAGGGAACAAGGAGAGATCGCTTGCAGATTATCCCACGGATAGGTGGCGGCCTGCCGATGTCGAGGCGATGCAACACGATGATCCGAGGAACCGCTCACGAGAACGGTGGCGTCACGGCTGGGCAGGGCCTCAGGCACCGGAAACTGGAGGGCCGAAATCTGTGCGAGCAAGATGACAAAATGAGTGGTCCGCATGGTTCGGTTGATCCCGTGCTCACTCAAGGGCTGAAGACGTTCCGAGCTGCTTATATGGGCGTTTGTGGGCGGCACAGGTGTGCAAGATGACAGTGTCGCTGACGATGCTCGGTTAATGGCGAGGGAACAAGGAGAGATCGCTTGCAGATTATCCCACGGATAGGTGGCGGCCTGCCGATGTCGAGGCGATGCAACACGATGATCCGAGGAACCGCTCACGAGAACGGTGGCGTCACGGCTGGCAGGGCCTCAGGCACCGGAAACTGGAGGGCCGAAATCTGTACGAGCAAGATGACAAAATGAGTGGTCCGCATGGTTCGGCTGATCCCGTGCTCACTCAAGGGCTGAAGACGTTCCAAGCTGCTTATATGGGCGTTTGTGGGCGGCGCAGATGTGCTAAGATGACAGTGTCGCTGACGACTGCTCGGTTAATGGCGAGGGAACAAGGAGAGATCGCTTGCAGATTATCCCACAGATAGGTGGCGGCCTGCCGATGTCGAGGCGATGCAACACGATGATCCGAGGAAACCGCTCACGAGAACGGTGGCGTCACGGCTGGGCAGGGCCTCAGGCACCGGAAACTGGAGGGCCGAAATCTGTACGAGCAAGATGACAAAATGAATGGTCCGCATGGTTCGGTTGATCCCGTGCTCACTCAAGGGCTGAAGACGTTCCGAGCTGCTTATATGGGCGTTTGTGGGGCGGCGCAGATGTGCAAGATGACAGTGTCGCTGACGATGCTCGGTTAATGGCGAGGGAACAAGGAGAGATCGCTTGCAGATTATCCCACGGATAGGTGGCGGCCTGCCGATGTCGAGGCGATGCAACACGATGATCCGAGGAACCGCTCACGAGAACGGTGGCGTCACGGCTGGGCAGGGACTCAGGCACCGGAAACTGGAGGGCCGAAATCTGTACGAGCAAGATGACAAAATGAGTGGTCCGCATGGTTCGGTTGATCCCGTGCTCACTCAAGGGCTGAAGACGTTCCGAGCTGCTTATATGGGCGTTTGTGGGGCGGCGCAGATGTGCAAGATGACAGTGTCGCTGACGATGCTCGGTTAATGGCGAGGGAACAAGGAGAGATCGCTTGCAGATTATCCCACAGGATAGGTGGCGGCCTGCCGATGTCGAGGCGATGCAACACGATGATCCGAGGAACCGCTCACGAGAACGGTGGCGTGCACGGCTGGGCAGGGCCTCAGGGCACCGGAAACTAGAGGGCCGAAATCTGTACGAGCAAGATGACAAAAGTGATGGTCCGCATGGTTCGCTTGATCCCGTGCTCACTCAAGGGCTGAAGACGTTCCGAGCTGCTTATATGGGCGTTTGTGGGCGGCGCAGATGTGCTAGATGACAGTGTCGCTGACGATGCTCGGTTAATGGCGAGGGAACAAGGAGAGATCGCTTGCAGATTATCCCACAGGATAGGTGGCGGCCTGCCGATGTCGAGGCGATGCTAACACGATGATCCGAGGAACCGCTCACGAGAACGGTGGCGTCACGGCTGGCAGGGCCTCAGGCACCGGAAACTGGAGGGCCGAAATCTGTACGAGCAAGATGACAAAATGAGTGGTCCGCATGGTTCGGTTGATCCCGTGCTCACTCAAGGGCTGAAGACGTTCCAGAGCTGCTTATATGGGCGTTTGTGGGCGGCGCAGATGTGCAAGATGACAGTGTCGCTGACGATGCTCGGTTAATGGCGAGGGAACAAGGAGAGATCGCTTGCAGATTATCCCACAGGATAGGTGGCGGCCTGCCGATGTCGAGGCGATGCAACACGATGATCCGAGGAACCGCTCACGAGAACGGTGGCGTCACGGCTGGGCAGGGCCTCAGGCACCGGAAACTGGAGGGCCGAAATCTGTACGAGCAAGATGACAAAATGAGTGGTCCGCATGGTTCGGTTGATCCCGTGCTCACTCAAGGGCTGAAGACGTTCCGAGCTGCTTATATGGGCGTTTGTGGGCGGCGCAGGTGTGCAAGATGACAGTGTCGCTGACGATGCTCGGTTAATGGCGAGGGAACAAGGAGAGATCGCTTGCAGATTATCCCACGGATAGGTGGCGGCCTGCCGATGTCGAGGCGATGCAACACGATGATCCGAGGAACCGCTCACGAGAACGGTGGCGTCACGGCTGGGCAGGGCCTCAGGCACCGGAAACTGGAGGGCCGAAATCTGTACGAGCAAGATGACAAAATGAGTGGTCCGCATGGTTCGGTTGATCCCGTGCTCACTCAAGGGCTGAAGACGTTCCGAGCTGCTTATATGGGCGTTTGTGGGCGGCGCAGGTGTGCAAGATGACAGTGTCGCTGACGATGCTCGGTTAATGGCGAGGGAACAAGGAGAGATCGCTTGCAGATTATCCCACGGATAGGTGGCGGCCTGCCGATGTCGAGGCGATGCAACACGATGATCCGAGGAACCGCTCACGAGAACGGTGGCGTCACGGCTGGACAGGGACTCGGGCACCGGAAACTAGAGGGCCGAAATCTGTACGAGCAAGATGACAAAGTGAATGGTCCGCATGGTTCCTCTGATCCCGTGCTCACTCAAGGGCTGAAGACGTTCCAAGCTGCTTATATGGGCGTTTGTGGGGGGCGCAGATGTGCTAGATGACAGTGTCGCTGACGATGCTCGGTTAATGGCGAGGGAACAAGGAGAGATCGCTTGCAGATTATCCCACAGATAGGTGGCGGCCTGCCGATGTCGAGGCGATCTAACACGATTATCCGAGGAACCGCTCACGAGAACGGTGGCGTCACGGCTGGACAGGGACTCAGGCACCGGAAACTAGAAGGCCGAAATCTGTACGAGCAAGATGTCAAAATGAATGGTCCGCATGGTTCGGCTGATCCCGTGCTCACTCAAGGGCTGAAGACGTTCCAAGCTGCTTATATGGGCGTTTGTGGGGGGCGCAGATGTGCTAGATGACAGTGTCGCTGACGATGCTCGGTTAATGGCGAGGGAACAAGGAGAGATCGCTTGCAGATTATCCCACAGATAGGTGGCGGCCTGCCGATGTCGAGGCGATCTAACACGATGATCCAAGGAACCGCTCACGAGAACGGTGGCGTCACGGCTGGACAGGGACTCGGGCACATGAAACTAGAGGGCCGAAATCTGTACGAGCAAGATGACAAAGTGAATGGTCCGCATGGTTCCTCTGATCCCGTGCTCACTCAAGGGCTCAAGACGTTCCAAGCTGCTTATATGGGCGTTTGTGGGGGGCGCAGATGTGCTAGATGACAGTGTCGCTGACGATGCTCGGTTAATGGCGAGGGAACAAGGAGAGATCGCTTGCAGATTATCCCACAGATAGGTGGCGGCCTGCCGATGTCGAGGCGATCTAACACGATGATCCGAGGAACCGCTCACGAGAACGGTGGCGTCACGGCTGGACAGGGACTCAGGCACCGGAAACTAGAGGGCCGAAATCTGTACGAGCAAGATGACAAAATGAATGGTCCGCATGGTTCGGCTGATCCCGTGCTCACTCAAGGGCTGAAGACGTTCCAAGCTGCTTATATGGGCGTTTGTGGGGGGCGCAGATGTGCTAGATGACAGTGTCGATGACGATGCTCGGTTAATGGCGAGGGAACAAGGAGAGATCGCTTGCAGATTATCCCACAGATAGGTGGCGGCCTGCCGATGTCGAGGCGATCTAACACGATGATCCGAGGAACCGCTCACGAGAACGGTGGCGTCACGGCTGGACAGGGACTCAGGCACCGGAAACTAGAGGGCCGAAATCTGTACGAGCAAGATGACAAAATGAATGGTCCGCATGGTTCGGCTGATCCCGTGCTCACTCAAGGGCTGAAGACGTTCCAAGCTGCTTATATGGGCGTTTGTGGGGGGCGCAGATGCG
This sequence comes from Ixodes persulcatus, assembly GCA_013358835.2. Classification (NCBI taxonomy): domain Eukaryota; kingdom Metazoa; phylum Arthropoda; class Arachnida; order Ixodida; family Ixodidae; genus Ixodes; species Ixodes persulcatus. The sequence goes on from JABSTQ010005251.1 coordinate 11,913, forward strand.
ATAGATGACAGTGTCGATGACGATGCTCGGTTAATGGCGAGGGAACAAGGAGAGATCGCTTGCAGATTATCCCACAGATAGGTGGCAGCCTGCCGATGTCGAGGCGATCTAACACGATGATCCGAGGAACCGCTCACGAGAACGGTGGCGTCACGGCTGGACAGGGACTCAGGCACCGGAAACTGGAGGGCCGAAATCTGTACGAGCAAGATGACAAAATGAGTGGTCCGCATGGTTCGGCTGATCCCGTGCTCACTCCTGATCCCGTGCTCACTCTCCATCCACATGCGTTCCCCGGAGGCGAGTTATACGTAGTCCAGCTTAATTATTCATTTTATATAGAGTCGTCTTCCTGTACGCGACACAAAATTGTTATACGTGCAAAGTATCAAACGCTGATATTGAAGTGTCCGAGGGTCTCCATAAACAATACAAGACGAATAAACGTTATCTTCAAAATATCAAAATCTAATCCGTACACAACTACGGTGACACATATGAGCTAGCATTCATCTGTTTCGTCGGTGTATCTAAGTCTCTAGCAAAATAAGAAAACAAACTGAAGCCTTCAACGGATATAGCTGTTGCAAGCAAGCAGAAGACCGCCTCCAAAAATGCAATTACGTTTGGAAAGAAGCGTGATCTTGAAGTCAGGGGATTGCAGGATAACGAACCATTGCAATGTAAAAGGTCACTGATCGATAACACCCGTTAAACGGGTTAAGATAACCTTGTTCCAATAAACAAATAAAGCGGGGATGTCCTTTCCTTTCTTCCGCCTTTGCACTTTATAGGGTTGTGTGCGTAACAGTTTTTAACTAAAATATTCTGACGGCAAAATCTGCCGCCATGGGCACTAGTCCATAAAACTAGAAAATATTCCACATATTTTAATACAATTGTAAAATTATATTAGACCCGCAAATGTTGCTCTAAAATATTGCCAATCGATAACTATCTTGTGCGAAAGTTTGTTTTTTTTTCATTTTTTTTTCATAGTGGAGTATTCGATTCTGAGAAAATACGACCTGCTAGGGTTTACCAAGTGCCTGGGTTCGCAGGCGTTCTACCGAGTTTGAATAGTCATGTAGCAGCTACGGCTAAACAAACACTACATTTTTTTTGCATCTTAAAGACATTCTGAAGAAATGTGCGCTCAAAATTTAACAAAAAAATCCTTCGGGATAACGTTGTTTGCAGCAGACGGCATCGCACACATATCACTAAAATTTTGAACATTGTAAACTATAACCCGGTAATTCATATTTTAGATTTCTCTTCTCGATGGTATTCGCAACTGCGGTGTGAGAATCGCGCTCCCTAGCTCCTGGATGATTGGCCTCATAATAAATGGGCTTGCCTACACCTTCCTGGCGGGAAACTATAACGTAAGGCTCTAATACTGCTCATATATAGCAAAACTAGAATTACTTACGCGTCGCGGACCTAGCCTCGTACCGCTGTTCTAAGACGATCATCCAGATGACAGCCATTTTGATAGGCAACAGTGCGCCCCCTATAGGTCGTGAAAGTTGCGAATACTCTAATTCGATGTTTTTTCTACAAGGTTCGTTAAAAATTGATTGGGACTTTTATTCCCCAGTTTAGTCCTAGCGATCGCTACGACAAGTCACGGCGAAGTCCTTGGGCGTCGGCGTCGCATTCACGCACCGTGGGCTGCGTGATCAAAAGCTTTCGGAAAAAAATTATATTTGACCATTTTGTTGCGAACGTTTTTGCTTCTCCTTTGTTCCGGAGCACGTGAGTGCGAGCCGGCCGGCACGAGCTCTTGGCATTGACAGTGCTACAACGGCATTATATGATCGGCTATTCTTTACAGCCATAGTTGCCATTGGTTCTTCCCACCTGTGGAAAGGACGTCATTTGTTGATGTTGATGTGGTAGATTTTGATGTTTTCGTCGATAATGTTCTAGTGGGCGGTGTAGGGCGTGCGTCGACGATGTCGCAATATTCATAAAAAAATTGCCCGCTGCCCGCGGTTATCGAACCAGGGTCCGCTGCATGGGAACCGGAGGCGTTAACGCTGAGCTAAGCCACAGCTTTTATCTTCTACACTGCCTGATCTACGCCAAAGCGTTAACAACCCTCTTAATACTTACTGTTCTTGTAGTACCCGATGCCCCGCACTCGCTCTCTGTGAAAAGCATACAGTTCACCGTTGTGGCACTGTTAATTCCAAGGGATCGGAACTGAAGAAGGGCTTGCACGCGCCTTGGGACAAAAAAGAAACAAAAGCGTTCCGAAACAGGATAGGCAGAAGCCTATTTTGTTCCGAACGCTCTAGTTCACTCACTCAACGGCGAATAAATGCGACGCCGATTCCGAACGACTTCGCCGTGGCTTGTCCCAGCTATCACTGTGACTTTTTCGTGGATTATCCCAAGACTGATAAACGTTCTTCAAAATCCTAACTATTGTGGAATGAGCACACTTTTTACTATGCCCGATTCGATCAAGCCGGGCTCTAGTCATTCCCAAGAAAGTCACTCAACACGTTCAATTGAACAGTTTACTAACCCACATTCCGTCGCCCCAAGTCCCGTCCTCCTCCGTCGGCGGCTGTTGCTGTGCGGCACCCTACATGAATCAAGACCCTCCGCTAAAGACTGTATTTGAGTCGAAACTCTCTCTTGACAAGACCTTCATTGAAGCCTCCCGATAAAGACAACATAAAAACTGTCCCTCAAAAACTCTGAAGTGATGACCGTCAAATCAAGAATCTGAAATGAAGGCTCCCAAATGCAGACTTAAATGAAGACATCCCAGATTCCGTTTCGTATCTCCTTATATAACCAGCCCGACCCCTTTGTCTCCCGCCAAACATCGCTCTCACCGACAATCTCGTGCCCATATAAGGCCACGGGCGTGCGATAAGGCGCATGTCTGGCGAGACATCCCGGCACGGTACTGTAGCGCGAACCAAAACGGATGTTTGCGCCGGTCGGCAAGCGGGGCACGCCATTCTCGGCGCTGTTTACGTGACGGGCTTCAAACGGTCCCAGATTGGCGGGAAATGCCGGTTTTGGCACGGGAGATGTTGAACGAGTCAACAAGTGTTAACACCGGCGGGGAATGACTGCTTCGACAGCAGGCACGTGAAGTCAAAGCCAAAGTTTCTCCACTGTCTAGAGTAGGTTGTTGCCTCCGCTTCGCACACAGTGGACCCAGGTTGATTCCCGCGGGCAAATAGAAATGGTTCTCAAGGATTTTGAAATATCAACGACGGACACCTTACAACGCCAACTACTACGCCACTAAAAACAATTACAACATCAGAAACGGACGTCATTTCCAGTGTTGGGTGTTTGAGGGGGGGGGGGGGGGGTGCCCGTAACGGTTATCTCTGTAAAATCTGCCAAGCGCGCAGCTATGTCAGCTTCTGGAAATAATCTCGGTGCCTGTCCAGATGTTGCTGACATTGTTTCGGCAGCTCCCTCATTTTGGCGTTAAAAGACCTGGGCAGCGTGGCTGCAGTTGCGCGAATGTGTTCTTGTCGTTAATTTGTCACCGGCTGTCATCCTTCACCAAACGTTTGTCACCGTTCGTACTCTTTTCCGTGACATCGCTTTTTCCCAGTGCTCTGCCCGTAGTCCTCTCAAAGCTTTAGATGGTTTAAAATTCTCCTACACCAGACATTTGATTATGCATCGTTGCACCACGGCTATAAAAAAATTTTCTAGCCACCATGTCAGCTCGAACATCTGCGCATACTCCAAATACGTCACTCGGGGCACAGAAAGTAGAAAGATATACATCATCTGTGCCCTATATCATCGCTCATGCACTTTAACACGTGTTCGTAAAAAAACAAAACAAAATGAAAGCCGTTTACAACTCCCTGTAATGCCGAATTGGAGCGCAGCTCTTGAGGAGGAGGAGGAGGAGGGAAGGGTACTCAGGGGAGGGTATACCCCTCCTCATCCTCCTCCTTCTCCTCCTCCCCTCATCCTTCAATCTCCTCCGGGGAGGGGTCACGTGACCTTGGGGGGGGAGGGTTGGGGGGGTCACGTGACCTCGGGGGGGGGGGGGTCCCGGGACCCCCCGCGAGCCCCCCCCCCCCCCCTGAGCGGCTCAACATGCAACCGCTCGGGGGGGGGGGGGGGGGCTCGCGCGGTGCATGTCCCAACATGCACCCCGCGGTTACCCGACGGCGACGGCGACGCCGCCGCTCAAGCCGGAAACGGGCGCCTAAGAGCTGCGCTCTAAAAAGCCTCAAGTACACCCACTCGGTTAGAGCAGCATTTACTATCAAAACAAACCGCAACAAACAACGCTTTGCCACACGCTGCGAACCAAAATAGCTTCTCCGCCAAAACCAAGGCTTCTTCTTTCCCCGGTGCAACGGCAATCCGTCCGCGTCGCTGTTTTTGTTATGAGCTTTTCCAGAGCGCCTATCTCCCCTCAGTCGCCATTATTCAGAGCACGGCTTGCGGACTGAAAGGATTGTGAGCGCGGCGGCACTCGGTGCCATGCCTGGCAACCATTAACCCCGAGGCCTATTCGCTTATCTCCTAATGAACTCCGCGCGAGACGTTCTGCGCCGATGATTGCGTCCCGAAAGAAGCCGACCTCTTTCTTCTTTTCCTCCGAGGTCCCTAAGGCGTTCCCGAAAGTCTCGCGAGCGAACGCAGATGCGATTTCACTTGGCGGCATACGCCCCCGTGAAAGCGTCGTGCTGCGCCGCTTCCCGAGCGCATGTGGGGCTCCGACAGACTCGCCTGTCTGTCGACGTAGGTCAACATCGCGGCAACTGCACTGAAGCCCAAAAGCAACGTCGAACAAAAATAAACTACTTGAAACGAGTTTATTTTCGCGGTCACAATATTTCGCAAATTCGGCGAAGCGCGGTGTTTAGGAATATTTTACGGGCACAAAAGTTTGGGATTGGGAGTGTTAGGCATGCATTTTTTACCATAAGAAAACACAATCACGGGGCCTATTCTTCGCGATATTATAGGAGTCGCGAAATTCAAGAAAATTAGGTCCTCATTAGCATTGAGTCGTTTACAGCATTATGTGTGCATGCTGTAGGTACACACGCAGACACTCCTGTTCCTCACTTACTTCATGTACAATAAATCTGCTGAATTTGTTTTTGACAGGCCCAAATTCATTAGTATGAGGATCGAACTGAACCACTGCTTTACAGCCTGAGACAAAGGAATCGTTTCCTGTTTGAAGCGTCCGCATAAATGGGCTTCTGAACGTGTCAAGCTGAGATTTCGTACAAAGGCGGCGGAAGAACGTGCATTAGCGGTATAACAATTTCACTAAACAAACTTACCTCAGAAATTAGTTAGAAGTAAAGAAGTTCTGCTCACGAAATACAGAACCGTGTGCTAACGAAAGGCGGATGATCGGCGCAACAGCCGACATAGATGGCGGCATGTTAGATGGCAGGTGTCTAGAGAGTCAGTAATACAGAGTGTCCAGCTGCGCGATCGGGGTCACGTGGTTTATGGGCCGGATTTTCAAGCCGAGCTTTGAGGAGGTCCGGAAAGCGTTGGTCGTCTGAAAACGTCTCCGCTTTCCCGCCTGCTTTACTTTTCGCCACTATAAAGCGCGTCGCATATGCACTTCCGACCAATTTCCGCGGAAGGCTTTCGCCGTTAATTTGTAAATCCTCCCCATGGTTTGAGATGGTCCCTCTCTTTAATACAGGCTCTCTACGGCGGTTACGAGCGGCCACAATGGGCACTTCACCCGATCTCGGCAATTGCATACGATATTTCTGAGTCATAAACTGTACGTGTTTTTTATATTGTGCCCCTTTTGATTGAATAGTTTTTTTTTATTCAAACCAATAAAAAAACGGTGTTGTCTCGTTTCTTCGATTATTATTTCAGGCAACATGTCGTCGTCTGCTTTGCACTTTCTGGTTGTTACCGTGTCGCTTTTCTTGTCTTGAAATTTGTGCTTTTTTGGGCTGTATAGCATCTTCGTGTTACGCTTAAAAGGATGCTGAAACGAAAATCGAATTTCAAGAAATTTACGCAAAATCGATAGGCGGGACGCTACAAATCCCCAAACGTCACTCATAAAGCTGTATCTACAACGGATCGTCGTATTTTTGTAAAAGAAGAGCGCGCTCGCACAATTAAGGCCAAAAAGACGCGTGAACTCGCGATTCTCACTTCCTCCTCTTTTCGCTTTGATTCCGCGAGGGCACGGAGAGGAAAGGGAGCGAGGCCATTTCTCCTCCTTCTCAACTCTTCTGCGATAAGATGACGTAAACCTTCTCCCTCATTCGCTTCTTTATTTTCCAGAAATACGGCCATCCACTCGAGATACGGCAATATGAGTGATGTGTCGTGGCTTATGGCGCCCTGTTGAACACATCTGCAAGCTTATTTTGTGAAATCCGAATTTCGTTTCAGCATCCCTTTAAGGGATACTGCAGCAAAATTCTATCGCCAACTTTATTGTCTGAATGTCAATCACGTTCTGGCCACACGACGGGAGACACCGATGAGCTGCACGGAAACACGCGGAAACATTATCTAAAGAGAAAAACAGTATGTTGTTACTTAATTATAGACTTTAGAGCAGCGCTGCTCTGCGAAATTACGGCGGCAAGCTAAATGCGCGCGAGCCCTGTCGAACCGGATTTTCATTCTTTTCCAGCCTATTCAACTCCTGCGGAGGAGCGGGGAGGTGCAACTAAAACGGCCAGGTCATAGAGCGTTGACGACACCAAGTGGCGGAGCTTCTAACTACGCCAGCCCTCGAGCAGCTTTGCCCGTGCTGGGACAGTTGACGTCACGTCTTCCATGATTAATCCCGCTCTCCAATGACTCCAAAGGAACACCGTGGTGCCAGAAGACATCCACCATCCTCTCCACAATGGCTCGGGATGTTGGTGCACGAAGGGGGTAGAGTTCAATAAACTTGGTGAACTTGTCGAGAACAACCAGTATGTGTTTGTTCTGGCATGCTGTGGTGGGGAGAGGTCCAATCAGGTCGACACTTAGGTGCTCCATGGGGTTTGCTGCCCACGAGCTATCCATGAGACCCTTGGACTTCTGTCGGCGTGGCTTGAAGGCTTGGCAAGACTTGCACGACCGGACATAGCGGGATATGTCGGACTGCATTCCGAGCCAATAGAATCTCCCTTGAATGCGTCTTAGTGTTTTGAAGTAGCCCGCATGGGCGCTCAATGGATGGTCATGCTCCATCTGAAGAAGCAACGTCCTCAGGTTCTGTGGTTGCCAGGGGACTTTGGCATCCCGCCCCGTGTACATCAGGAAACCCGTGGTGTCTATTTCGCAGCTCTCTGCCAGGTCTTGTACCATGCGTGCTTCCTTAGACTCAGACGGGAGCGAGTCAGTTTTTAGGAAGTCGATTATTGCTCTCAAGCAGTCGTCTTTAAGTTGCTATGTTGCCAGCCTGCCTGGGTCTCGGAGTAGCGATATGTCGTTGGCCTCCAGGGTTGCCAGCTCCTCCAAATGTATAGAGGGACTCGGCTCGTCCACCTGGATCGGGAACCAGTCGTCTGCGACGGATGGTGGAGCAATGTCTGCTGTGGGCAGTGGGCAACGGCTTAATGCATCCGCAGGGATGTTGGCCTTCCCTCTTCGATGCTTGATAGTACAGTTGAAACCTTGCAATCGCAGGACCCATCTTCTGACCCTGCTGGATGTCCTGTACTGAACATCCAAGCGAGGGATGCGTGATCGCAGTGGATTTCGAAATGGGTGAATCCCACGTATGGCCGAAAACTGTCCAAAGCCCAGACCACTGCTAGGCATTCCCACTCTTGAACAGTGTAGTTTCGTTCGGCGTCATTCAGAGTTCTGCTGATGAAGAAGATTGGTCTGAGTTGACCGTCGTGTTCTTGCAGGAGGACGGCGGCGATGCCAATGCCGCTGGAATCCGTCTCGATGACAAAAGGGCGGTTAAGGTCGGGCAGAGAAACTACAGCTTTCTCTGCTAGTTGAGCCTTAAGGGACCGGAAGGCTGTCTGTTGTGGCTGCTCCCATGTCCAGGGGGCGTCTTTCCTAAGCAGCACTGTCAGTGGTTTCGCAATGTCGGAGAATCTAGGGATAAAGCTGCGGTAATAGCCCACTAATCCCAGAAATGACTGCAGCTGCTTGACGGATGTTGGATCGGAGTAGGCCTCAACCGCTCGTACCTTCTCGGAATCTGGCTGACATCTTCCCGGGGATATCACATGGCCGAGGAACTTGAGGGACCGTTTGCACACTTGCACCTTCCTTGGGTTGATAGTGAGCCCTGCTCGGGCGATCCGGTGCAGCACGTCCTGCAGGTGCTTGATGTGGTCCTCGAGGGTTTCGGAGTAGACCAAGACGTCGTCAAGAAACACCATGCAGTGCTTGTGTTTTATTCCCTCGAGGACCTTGTCCATAAGGGCCTGAAACGTAGCTGGGCCTCCTGCCACACTGAAAGGCATTCGTTTGAATTGAAACGTACCCTGGTGGCAGAGAAAAGCTGTCTTGGGTTTATCGTGCTCAGCTACTGGGATCTGGAAGAACCCCTGGGACAGGTCCAGGCTGGTAAACCAGTTGGCCCTTCACAGTTGGGCAAGGACCCAGTCTGTGCGTGGCATGGTGTAGACTGGGACGTCGGTCTTGGCATTTAGTGGCCTGTAATCGATGGCTAAGCGGTAGCCACCTGTTTTCTTGGCCACGAGAACAGGGGCGCTGGCCCAAGAGCTTGTGCTTGGCTCCACCAAGTCCTGCTCAAGCAGCTCTCTGATGCATTCGTCGATGATTGCCCTTTTCTCAGCATTGACTGGTCTCATTTTGCAGCGGACGGGGGAACTGTTCCCAGTGTTGTTGCTATGCTGAGTCAGTGGGGTACATCCAGGTCGTGCAGTGAAGAGCTGATCATGGTCCCTCAGCACTGCTGCTATGCGTGGATCTATTTCTGTGGGCCAAACAGGGTGCCCGCTGGGCTCCCTGTGTTCTTCAGCCGGGGCAGCAACCCGTTCGGGCACGGTGAAAAGACCCTCCAAGGAGTACACCTCATGAGCTTGGGGCAAGTGGAGCTTCCCAGAGGTCTTGGCGAATGGTACCAGCTGTTGTATCTCTGTACCCAAGGTCCACCCCCCTTCGGCCACATGGATAGAGATACCGGTGGCCGTTAGGAAATCGCGACCAAGTATCACGTCCCGGCATAGGCCCGGCATATGGATGAAGCGTTGTTTTCGGCATCCACCGGACCAACGAATCCGGCACCTGATGGACTGGGTGGTGCTGGACCATCCCGTCGCCAACCGGAGGGAGTGGGCTTCCTCTCTGAGTCCTGCACCCGTCGCTCGGGCTGCAGCCACAGCTGGGTCTCCAAACAAACTGACGCTGGATCCTGTATCTAAGAGGGCATGAAAAACCCTGTCTCCTATTGTGAGCTCAAGTAGGGGCTCCTTCCCTCCGGCTGTTGCTGCCACTTGTAGTGCAGTCTCGTAGACGCTGGCCGGGGCAGCCTCTACGTACGCCCGTTTCCCGGGCAGTTGGCCTGGAGATGTCCTTGCTGGCTGCAGCGGTAACAGCGGGGCTGGTTGCGTGATCTTCCCGTGGCGCAGTTCCGTGCCGCATACCCCGTGCCTCCACAGCGCTTACACTGCTGGTGTTCCGTATTGGTGTGCGCCGAGGCCCACGGCTGGGTCCACTGCGGTGTTGGTTGGGACGTGGGCTGGTATGGGGCCACGACTGTCGGTGCCTGGGACTGCTGGAAGGTCCACGGTGAGTAGTTGCTGTGGTACGGGTGGGAAAGGGGCCGGGGCTGTGGTCAGCTGCTGAGTCTTGCAGTGGGATGCCTGCACTGCCGCTGGGTGCAGGGCCACCATGGCTGGGGACCGATGCCGGCACTCTGTGTTGTTGGAGCTGGTGGGTGGCCCTGGGCCAGGGCGGCAGCAGAGGGGCCGACGCCGGCGATCAGTGCGTAACCCGGGTTTGGGGCGACTGAATGGTGCTCGACGAACGCGAGATACCTGGCCACCTGGTCCGTTCTCGCTGGTGGCGGCACATACTTCAGCCGGTGCCACGCACGTTCCATAACGCCGCCCGCAGCCTTGGCCATTTCGCGCAGGTTCGCAAAGGTCATACCCTCGCACAAGTCCTGGAACTTGGGATGCATTTGTCTGCGGACCCTCGCAACCTTGTCCGCGTCCTACACGGTTCGCCTATCCTGTCAAAATACTCCGCGATGACATGAATGAAGTGGCTCAGGTTCTCCTGCGGGTGCTGGGTCCGATGCTCGAGCTCCACCTTTAACCGATGTTTGTAGCCGACGGAGGCGAACTCTGCATGGAACTTTTTGGTGAATGTGTTACAGTCTTCAAATCCGCCGGAGAACCGCCACCAAAGCTTGGCAGTGCCCTCCAATGCAGCGGGAAGCACCTGGCGAACGCGCTTGTCGCCTCCGATTCCCGCGACCAGGCAGAAATTTTCGAATTTCTCGAGGAACTCACTGGGGTTCTGGTGATCTTCGTATCCTTTGAACTTTGGCAACTGGATATTTCCGCACTTCCACGGCGTCGGTTGCGCTGGATCCGTCGCCGGTTGCCGTACCTCCATCGGCGTGTTTAGGAGCAGGTCGCAGACGGTCGCTGCCATTCTTTCACGGTCTAGGGGAGTCCCGTCAGTCAGGCTGAGCAACTGCGCAGCCACGCTGGACGGGGTCGCTTGATCCATAGTCCGGGTGGGCACAAAGAACTCGAAGAGCTAAAGTGGCCAAACCGAGTAGCGGACTGTTTACTTCGGTTTCGCGCTTGTTGAAACTCCGGGTCTGAAGGACGAGCCTCCACTTGTGACGTACCTCGTCACTGGTTGCCTCGGTCGTACTCACACGCAAGAAATCTCGTAAACACTTTATTCCTTCGCGTACCCGCGCGCAGCGGTATCGCTCCTGTCGCTAAGCCTCGCGTTCCGCCGACGACGCCGTCTTCCTCACCCCGCGTCACCGCTCCCGCCCGCGGCCGCTGCGCCATCTCTCGGGCTCGGCACGAAACGGTTACAGTGGTCGCCCATGCCATTCGAGAGGTACGGCCCATGTTATGTGCATGCATTTGTGCAGCTTCCCCTAACACGCTTATTGGTCACACACCGCCTTGTAGGCTCATCCTCCCTAAGAGAAAGTCATTTAAAATTTCGCTGTGGTAAAACTAAGGATTTTCACAGCTCAATGAAACTAATTAATTAAAAAAAAAACTGAGGTGATTCTAATGCGAACAATACAATTTCAATGTACCGCGAGATTCAAGAATCGGTTCTTAGCCGCCTTCAGTGACCACAGGTCAGCTTACCAAATTGGCACCTACAACTGCTTGAGCGGCGCTGTCGGTTCTGTCATTTGAAAATGATTCCCTTCGAGTCTGCTTTAAGAACCATGACAGCAAAACTCTCCTGTCAAGCAAGATTGTATGATCAAACCAGATGATGTATTATGTATTTTAAACAGCTAACCTTGAATGGGCAGGCAGTACCGTGAGAAAGACGTAGTTGAAGTTGTTAATGTCACTGCCTGCGCGAAATGCGTTAATAGTAACTTTGTTTACAAACAGCGTAGCTATCAAAACGCAATTGAAGAAGTGCACGAATGGTTTTGGTATACGGAGGAAGATGGTCAAACTGCAGTAAGTTCATGCTGCGGAATCTGAAACCCTGAATGTACAAACTTTCTTGTCGAAGCGAAATCCTAACGCCGACGGGATCACCTGCTGCACTCAGTGACGACGACGTGCTGCTGCCACGGAGAAGTCCCTGATTCGATACAAGGTCCAGGCGGATGTTTTCAGTCGCGCATTTGTCACCTAAATGTGTTTGGACAATTGTAATTGTCCTTTGCCCTCCTTGTTCTCCTTCTCCAGGGATAATTATCGTTATCCTTGTAAAGCTCGCTGCACCTTTGCGTTAATTACATTAATACGGTGATGCGATTGCTGCGCCAATTGCGCCAAACTGCGCCAAGGGGCGAATCCTGCTACATTTGGCGAAATATTGGTAATACGCGCCAAGCCTGCTCCAAGGAGCCGATTTCGTTCGCCTTTCAAAACCGAAACTACACTGAGAACCGTAATTGAGCATGCGTGAGCTAGGTGGCGCAATCGCAAGCCCGAAACAAATGACCCTGCACCAATCGTCCTTCTGTGACTGTAAGCTGGACACTCGGCGAAAAAGTCGACAAGATTTCTGACGGCTGTGATTGTCCACCGCCAAGGTCATGCGCGTCGCTGGCCAATCGCGGCGTTCAAAATTCTGCCTCCCGACAAAACCACGGTTTTGCGCGGCGAGAGTTACTTTGTGAGCTGAAGCACTCGCGCAACCACAGTCACCGTGGGCGCGTGACGTCAGGGGTTGCCGTCCCCATATCAGTCTTGATATGGCGCTTTCTAAACTGAAACGTAACTACTGCCGCATGTTCATCAACATTCCTGTTCTTGTTTAAGTCATATGCTACTACAAAAATCGTTTTTTAACTCAAGGACTGCTTGTCGAAGTATTGTTTACCAAGGTTTCTCTCGGTGGGCTTTCTTTGGAGAGGGACCCCGCTACGGGAAAAATATGCCGCGAAAAAAAATTGGTGAAAAGAAGTGAGCTAAAGCAAAGAAGGCAATGTCTGCAGGCTGAACCTGCACGGCACACTTGTTTGTCTCGAGTTCAGTAGTTGGACAAAGCGCTCGAAGAACTTTTTGACCCTGGCTCGCGATGTCGTGCACCGATGCGCTCAAGTTCTTTTTTTTTGTGTGTGTGTTTAGCTAGTACCTCGCCTGCCGGCCTGGCAAGCACGTGCCGCTGGACTGTTTTTTTTTTGTCTTATGCTGGACAGCTACAGTTTGCATACAATGTAGGGAACCAGTTGGCGACGGAGCGGAGTCGGCAAGATTTCGGTTTCGATTGAACAGCCGTTGTCTCCGCTCGCACGACGAAGCACATGCAACTGAAAGCCTGCCGAAGTTGCCCTCACGTGCATGCGAACATGATTGCACGACAGAGGCACCAGCCGGGACGTTTGCAATCTATTATTCTATGTTTGCTTACTTTTGACGTAAATCTGGCACGTTGGGAACCAGTAAAACGGTGGCAAGCGGTTTTCCTGAATTGCTCGGCAAATCCTACAGCACTGTACACTTGTGGGATGTCTCAGCAGTAAAAACACAAGCAGTGCGTTTCGTCATAACACGTCACATCACAACAAAATATTCCACAATGTTCCCTGCATTTGTCCAGCACCTAAAAGCAAATAATTTTATTTGTCTAAGAGTATCTCCTCCAAACGCCACTTTTGCTGCTCCGAAACACTGTTTTGGATGGTTCAAAAGCTACTTTCGCTGCTTCAATACGGTGTTTTGGCTGCTCCAAAAGGACTTAGGCCAATCACATAACTGTTAATATCATAATTTTAAAATGCCGGCCGTTCACCCTTGTCGTTAGACTGGTGGCAGCTGATAAAACCCGTTTGCTCTACTGACGCCTAACTCGTGGTTAGCTGAGGTGATACAGCACTCCTTTGGAAATGGAGAGGAACATGGCTCTGTGCCAAGACCACGCGGATTTTGTCAGTTGCGCACCAGTCACCTAGCTGTGTTTGGAGATTTGTGTTTTTCTTTGTTCCTTTTCTTGGGAATTATTATCGTTATCCGCGTCCAGCTCATTGCAGCTTTTTATTAATTGCATCAAGAACAGTAATACAGGCTTTGTTTCCGGTCCTATTTTAGCAAGATTCAAGAATAGAGCCTGCCACGAGGAAATGAACTCAAACAAATTCGAATACCAGTACCGCCGTATGTTAGGGTCAAGTTGAGCATAATGGTGTTACAATGGTGTTATTGTTACGCACCATACCACAGCAGGAGGGCTGGTAGTTACAGACATATTTAGACATGAAACACGGGACTACGAATATGAACTCTGGTGATAAGAATGTGCAGTAAATATTAGGGCGAAAGAATCAATATTTTGACGTACATTTGCTCAGTCTTTTAATATTTTGTTTGTGTTTTCAATGCTCATGGCAACGCCGTCTTTTTTCTCTTTATGCGTCTTTATTTTTGCGATTGTGGCACCGGGTTGTAAGGCGGGTGTCCCACATGGAAGACCACGTGCGTCCGCGCGCCGGCCGCGACATTTTCGCGGGCGGAATCAGCTCCACGGGCCGTGGTTTGGTGACTCCTGGTCTAGACAAAGAAAAGTACTATTCTTTAAACATAGAGCTGCTCGAACCCATGTACGGAGCCAATAATTTTGAAGATGATGATGATGAATAAATCTTTATTCAGCGAGCATCAGGTGCAGATGTTAGGGCACCCGCCCGGTGGAGGGCATCCTTAGTCGGGGATACCCTGGCTGCAGCTGGCTATCCGGGCCCTCGTCACCAGGTCTTGCTGGATCCCAGGGTCCGGGCTGGTCAGACAGGCCATCCACTGCTCGTAGGATGGGGTGGGTTTGGGAGTGAGGTCCGGGGTTCGTTGGCATTCCCATACCTGATGGTAAAGGTTGCCGGGAGAAGGACAAAAATTACAGGTGGCGGGGTATTGAGTGGTATAGATGGCGTGAAGAAGGGTGCTGTGGGGATATGTATTGGTCTGCAGTCTTCGGAGGGTGGTGGCTTCATCTCTTGATAGTCTTGGGTGCGGTGCTGGGTATTTTCTTCGGTTGTGACGGTAGTGGGCAAGTATGTCGGCATACTTGATGAGCAGGTCGGTCGTGGGGGCAACAAGTGAGGTTGTTCCCTCTTGGGTAATGGCCCGGTGTGTATGCGCGCGGGCAGCGGCATGTGCCGCCTCATTACCTTCGAGGTATTCGTGTCCGGGTACCCAGACGAGGTGTACTTCGGGTAGCCGGGGGATGGTCTTGAGGATGCGAAGCGCTGTTTTGGAGATGCGTCCCCGTAGGTAATTGCGACAGGCTGCCTGGGAGTCTGTGAGTACTGTGATTATATCGTCGCCTGTCGTTGCGGCTAGGGCAATGGCGATTTCCTCGGCGGCTTCTGTAGATGTTGTGCGGACTGTGAGGGCGGTAATTTCTTGCCCTGCTGCATTGGTTACACATACAGCATGGGCTGGCTTATGCGGATACGGGGACGCGTCGGTGTATCTGGCAGTTGGGCTATCGCCGTATTTGGTGTTCATGGTTCGTGCTCTAGCGATGCGCCGAGCCTTATTGTAAACCGGATGCATGTTCTTCGGGATCTGGGCTACACGAATGGCTGTTCTTAGATGCAGAGGTACGCGTTCTTTGTGGTCTTGCAAGGGGGGTGTCGCGTAGCCTAACTTTCTCAGTGTGGCTCGTCCTGTAGGTGTTAATTTAAGGCGTTCTAACTGGGAGATGTGATGTGCCTCTTGTATCTCTTCCCAGGTGTTGTGAATTCCTAGTCGCAACAAATTCTTCGTCGAAGTCTTGGGAGGTTGTCCTAAGGCGATCTTGTATGCTTGGCGCAGGGCAATATTAAGTTTTGATTTTTCGGTTGTTTTGAGGGACAAATATGGCGTGCCATAGGCGACCCGGCTAATGAGTATGGCTTGTACAATTTTGAAGAGAATGTAATGCTGTTTAATTATAATTATTCCATGAATCTTCAATAAACATCCGTGTCTCCGACAGTTCAGCGTCCTGAAAACTATCTATCCATTTTCTTTTTTTTCTTAAGTGGGCTTGTATGCTTGGATTTAAAGACCACAAAAAAAGCTCTAGATCAAGCAGGTACTTAATTTAATTTATGTTTGCAACTTACTACCTGATTTACATTACTATAAAAAGTGATTAAAATTTCCACATGATTAAAAAAGTACGTTAAAATACGTCCGCCCAATTCGTAAAAAAAATTAGAAAAAAAAAATAAGTAGGATATTGTCAAGCAGAAACAAAATGACACATTCTCTTCTGCGTTGCCTAGACAAAATCTTCGCGGAAGAAACTTTTACCAACTTGTGCGGACTCCCAAGCCTCCTCGTAAAGGAGAGGCTGTGATTAGGAGCGCAATTCCATTAAATTGGGTTCGCCGTCAGGGTAATTAAAAGACCACTCCATGATTGAATCGACCAGCAAGGACATTCAGTGAGTTGGACCTTCCGTGAGTTAAGATTCTTTTTTTATATTTATTACTTCTATTCTTGTGTTGAGAACATTTGGGTCACTCTACTTAACAACGAAGTATGGAAGGATGATAAATAAGTTAACTCTCTAGAGCGAATGAATCACTCAAATATCCAAGGTAGCTCCGGTGATAGTGTTGAAGGAGATTTTTTTTATTTCTTTTTTTTTTGTGGAAATTGTACAAGGTCCACCGTTAGTTGCTTGAATATTAAGTTAATAGAACAATTGTAAAGTGTGTACGAGGCTTACTACCTATAGTAACCATTTATATTAACTAAGGTATGTTGAAATGTTTCTTTCATGCAATTGGGAAGAATACTGAGATTGACACCTATCCTTAATGGGATCATAAAATGATTTTCCACTTTCTTTCAAATGACGGCCCCAACTAATTTGTAATGTTCATAGAACCTGGAGCAGGAATCAGTTTTCGGTTTATTGCCTCCAGTTTTTGAGCAAACAAATATGAAGACTCACGTCTGCTTTCCTCGTAGACTCGACCGGACTCAGCCACCAACATGTGAAATCACGTGGCCGTGACGTAAAATATGCCTTTCTAACGGAAAAAAAAGAACTTATTTCAGCCGAGCGAGGGAGTAGTGTCCGTCGAGCGTCACGTTGCGTCGAAACGACGTTTTTTCTTCAGCGTTTCGACACAAGGACGTCGAATCGACGTCAACCTGCTGGGATTTCTATGAACACCGATTGCTTCGTAGAAATTCTTTGTCCGCGACACTTGAGCGATCAACGCCATGGCTATGGATACGTCACCGCTGAGTGAAGTACAGTTTAAAATGTTTTCGTCATAGAGAAAGCATGGGCTTTGTTCAGTACGCCAGAACGCCCACGTGGCAAAAACGAGAACCCGCCCAACGAAGCGTGTAGCAGTTCAGCGCCCGAAGCGGACGCGGAGAAATGACGATTACTCATGACAGAAGGGAAGGTTAACTTTTCGGCGGCGAACACAGAACGCTAGAAACCAAGTAATATAATTTTCCAATGGAATTCCTCGTAGAGAAACCTCTCGTGCTCTCGTTGACGCTGCTGCTTATGCAACCAGATATTGAACTCGGTCATTTCCGTCGAGGGTATTCGTCGATAATGGTTTGCAAGCACAGTTCGAGTGACACACTACTCCTATCCAATATGAAACCTAAATTTACCTGACGGGTTCGGAAGAAATTAAAAAAAAGAAAAAAAGTCTCCGACACTGTGGATGATGCTGTTACTTTGCTAGTTAGCGGAAGCTACCGCCCATTACAGGAAGGTTCACAACAACTTATTTTTTGATCCACCCATTCATACAATTAAATTCGTTGCCAGCGTTCGAGGGAGGGAGTGTGTGGTATTGTCCAATTTTATTTGCCAAAATTTCATGCCCGAAATTTGGATTTCCTCTTGCTAATCTCGCGTGTTAGTTTTCGTTTGATTCAAGATATGCACTCAGTAAAAGTTTGTCTAAAATGGTTTTATGATCACTTTAAGGGTGGTCCTGTAGTTATTCTCATCTTTCTATCAATTTGTATGTTAGCTCTGTTGTCTTGGCGCGTCAACCATAACGGTAAAAAATTATAGGCTTCCTTTATTTTATTATTTGTAATCGCATGATATTGTTCTAACTTAAAAAGTTAGGCCCCACATTTAGATTTTATTTAGCAAGTGAATGTACACTTATTAAAGCGTTTCACGTCTGTGATTTTTTTTATGTCGGTGTGTGGTTCTTGCATTTAGTTTTAATACTTCGTGTTTTGATAAAAACACAAGCACAAACAGCTCTTCAACCCAAGATTGAAAAAAACAACTGCAAACGGAGAAATATTCTGCCCCTAACTACACTTGTTCCAGTACATAAATTACAGTACAAAGAAAATGTGGCCGAAGGTTTGTTTTTTGTTTGATCTACGTTATCTTACTGTTAGTACTTGAAACGTATGTCAGGATAATTTGGTATAATTATACGAAACATGATATTTTTGTCTGCGTTGCTTTTTCTAAGATAAGACATAGTCAAGTGTCCGCGTGTAGCGAAAAAGCATAACCGTTTCCCCATTAGAAGCTACTCAAAATCATATTTTTCTTTTGTTTTTCAGGTTATCTATTTATTTCTCAACAGTTAAATAATGCGTATTATTAAAATAATGCCAATGGTCGCGCCCATTACGTATCGAAACAAATAACGCAATTAAAATGCTTAAATATGTCAGAGAAGTTGACACTGAAGACAAATACATTTCAATCTGACGTCATGCCAGCGGGAGACAACCCCAAACCGAAGGTCAAGAAGTGACTGCGAGACTTAAAATGAAATAATCTAGACCTTTTATATACCGCAAAGATAGTGAGAGCGTTTGCATTGAGTCCGTTTATCTCGAAGGGCCTCTTTACGTGCGTCTGCCGAAGAAAGCCCCCGGAGACCAGGACTAAAGTTTTGCAAGCCGGACATATTGGACGCTATGTCTCCCCGGACAAACAAGCGCTGACCAGAATTTGCGCTCCGTCGGCTGTCCCAGTGACGTTTTTTTGGCATCACCATCCCAAGCAAGATTAACGATCTAGAGAGGCCAACGCTGGAGGGCAGGGAAGCTGCAGGAAAGCAGACACTAACCTGTCCCCAGGGAAAGAGGCCACGTCACTCCTCATCAGCTCTGGAGGCAAGGGTCAGGCCTGATGTTTCAACACAACAGCTTACAGCGCGGCCAGGCAGTGAATGTGTGACTTTTAGTGATTACATTTTGTCTGGAGCTCAGTCCAGTTTCTTACGTCGGTGTGTGCGAATTTGAATAGTTATTAATGGCAGTATTGTTTAGAAATATATCTACCTCCACTTAAAGAGCTATAGTATAAAAGCGTTTGTATACGAATGCACTCTCATAATAATTCAATAGTAGAGGGATGGCAATTTTAGAGCGGAAAAACTGGGACCGAAATTTGTTAGAAGGAAGTGTCCGTTTGTTAATTTCTTATAACCTTGATTTGCTCTAATAAAGTAAATATGTAAACATCATTCTTAAACTTGTATTTTAATGCTTTAGAATAGTTTCGTGCAATGGATACATATATTGTAATAATATTAAAAATATAAATTACCAAGATGTCAATTCAGGAAGTTGTAAGGAAGTTTTATTATATGAATTTTTACTATAGTCAGAAACATCTGTCTCTGAGCTATTATCATTTATTCGGAAGATGACCGTCTTGTGCCAATGTTTTTGAACATAAACCGTGAAGTTCATAGATACCTGTCTATATTTTGATATCACCTTCACCAGAGGGCTCTATATCTATCGCATTATGATTAATGCAAAGGTGCAAGTGAGCTGGTCAAGAATGATGATACTATTTCCTGGCGAAGGGATTATGACAATTATTTAGCCTATGCCAATACTTACCTAAAAAGTCTTATTAACGAGATTGAGGATGTGACAGAATCGGTTATATTTCGCTTATTTTATAGGAGACAATTACCTCTGGCTTTATTATTCACTGTTTCCAGATGCTTGTTCCAGTTTAGCATACAATCAATCATGATCCCTAAATGCCGACTCTCTGTTTATTAAAGTAAGTTTTCCCAGATGCGAGTGTCGTTGTGACTACATAAACAAATTATAGTTTCGTTGGCATTTCAGCCGGGTTCTGTATTGCAGGGCGTTCCTCCCTTACTTAGAATATTTTTTTTTTTGTTTCTTGTTTCGTGTTTCGCAAATAATACACTGACCAACAAAAAAACTAAGAAACGTTCATGTTACTTGTTTCGCTGTTAAACTATTTAAAACAATCAGGCTTTGAGGAATTGTGATGGCACACGAAGTCCGTTGTATTGAACACTGTTTTATTGAACTTGTTAGCTTCTGGTTGTTAAATATTTATTCATTTATGTTAATATGTCGGTGTTGTTGATGTCTTCAACTGGTTTTGAATTATTTTGCATGAGGTGTCCGATCAAAGTCATTAATGGATATCTAATATATCACGCCCGGTTGTTCTTCTTAAATCATACTTTTCAGCCGTGCTTGGTCAGCTTAGATTTAGGTGAAAGTGCCCTTTCAAAGCTATGCAGTCTTTTCTATCGATGGAAATGTGGTTACCCAGAAGCAACTATTTTACCCAGACTTACAGGTCGTAGACGTGTCTGAAGAAACATCGTATTCTTGTACAAAATATACCGGACAAACGTTCACTGCACCATGGCGCATTATGATAAGTTCCGCTGAACACTAAATGTGCCCGCAGAACCAAAGCCTTGGAACTACTGACGGTTGGCGAAATTCTTCGCTCATTATCCCATTCGCTAAACTGATGCAATGACTGTCAAAAAAAAAGAAAACAAAACCTACAAGCCCAGCGTCCACATATACGCCTTCATTGCTCGTAACTTTTTGTTACAGATACCGACAAAACGCAGGATCTCTATTTCATGTACAGGAAATGGTCGCGTGGGAACATGGCGAAGACACAACTTGTTTTTTTTAGAGGGTTTCCGGTCTTTAGATTAGCCGCTTGAAGTAACCCAGCCGCTGTGTTACTTCTCCTTGAGACTCCGGCACTGACCACGACGCGGAGAAGGCCATTTTAAAGAGACCGATGTTAGTGATGGTATCAGCGGGAAATTGCGCGAGTGCACTTTGCGAAAACCCTCGGTGACACCATCAGTCCCATGATGAGTCCCAGCCACCGCACCTGAATCCCCATAAGGAGGCCACCAGTACTGCTGAATTTATGCGAAAACAGAACTTCCGCCGAGACGGAAGCAGCAGACACGTCCGTTAAGACGGACGTGTCTGCCGCTTTGCGGCTTCTGTCCTTGAGCTTCAGTGTGTTTGCCGCTTGAGGCGAGTGGGGATCCACATACGATGACGTCATGCTCAGGTCTTGTCTCGTAGGTTGAAACGAGTCGACGCCTCGTCGTACCGGCCCATCAGCACGACCGTCTGAGCATACAACCTTTCACGCTGTATGGGGGGAAAAGGGGGGGGGGGGGGGGAGGGTTAACACGCGGTTTAGTGATACACGCGCGAAGTTGATATCCCTTTTTTTAAACAGCATCCCCTTTTCGATAACCGGCGTTTCTCTAAACTGAGGGTCAGTTTTCTGCAAACCGAGTTTTGATTAAAAAAAAAAAGCCCGTTCTCTAAAGACGTGTTTCGGTGAAATAGCGTTTGGTCTACCGCAGTAAACTCGACTACGATGCTGCATTGTTGTTTTCGCGGCGGCTCTTACGGCTGAACTCCATGGGACGAATATGCTGCGCATAACCGACGAATTTTGCCCGGCGACGTTTGCTCTGCGCGTGGAATCAACACAGTGGCAGCTACGTCGCGCGCAAAGTGAGCGTGCCGTCGGGCGGCGTTCGCCAGTTATTCGTCACATAATTCGTTCCATGGAGTTCAGCCTTTATGCGTCCTCCCGTCGGCGCGGGGCTGCGGCTTTTTGCCGGGTCCGTGTGCGCGTGGGTGCGATGAATTTAAGTGGCTCAGGCCGGTTTCGTGACAGTAAATAACTGCGGTTATTGATCTTTGTCTTTCTAAATTATGCCTACAGATATATTTGCATAGGTGGAAACACCTTACACCGCGGTGCTAGCTAAGCCTTTTAAAATTTCCGGCGCAAAACGCACAGAAGAGTAGCGCGAATGCGCGCCCGAACCGTTTTGTAAACAGGTTCGGAACAGTTCTTCTGTTTTGCTCCGGTTCAGGTTCAGGTCCAAAATGACGCCGAACATTTGGGTTTGGGTTCTTTTCAGGTTAGGGCAAAATAGGTGGTCCAGTTTCGGTTATGGCTCAGTTCCAGTTACAGTTCGACACACTGTCGCTAATACAAAAGATGCGCGACCTTTATTATATTAGAATAAGATATCTCGTGATTAATATAAAATCGTTTTTATGCTCGCGTAAGAGTAATTTGAGGGTGGTGTTTCCGTAGACGGGCAGGTTATACCTGGTGTTATAAGGTAGACTTTCAAGAATTCTTAGAAATTGGGACTCTGAGAAAAAAAAACCTCTTTCCGTGAACAAACTACAAGGCACGAAAGAATACAGGAATTTCAAAACAACTTCCTAATAATATAAATATTTACCAAAACTTTTCGTATTATGCTTTAATTAGTAAAAAGAAATATATGGTTCCAATTAGGAACATTTCGAGCATCATTAAAAACCAATAGTTCAATTCATTTTAGAAAGGTATAAGGCAGGTAGATTGTTTTACGGTGTTCTTTAAAAAGGCGTTCTTTAAAAAGCTAAATTTGGACACGTTTCTAAGTTGCGGATTCCTAATGGAGCGCATCTTTGCGCCCGCGGTTCTGCTTGCACATGGCCGACGTGAAAAGCTGCCGCCTCGCCTCCCTCGTAGGATCGAAGCAAGTGTTGCGCACTATAGTAACTGCGTAATATTCGCTTGCGGAGGGGAGACCGTGGCGGAGTACACCCTTAGAAAAAAGATTATAGATAGTCCTCCATAAGGTGAGGAACGGTCTTGTAACCTATGTTTCTTTAGAAAGGGAGAAACTTTCGTCCCTGAAGCAGGGGAGCGAAATTCCTCCGTCACCTGCATCTCAATATGGCGGCCCCGAATCGAGCAAATCGAGCTCAATAAGGCTTAACGAGGACGATACGTCTCTTGTACGGGACGACAGGAGCAGCAAACAAAAGCTTAACACGAGCTTTCCGCGAACTGTGTTTATTTCCGAAGCCAGATTCCCCCCGCAGGTACAGAAACTTGCGTTTCAAAAGCAGTTAATCAGTCTTCTCGTCGAGAGTACTGCGACGTTAAACGGCGACAACCGATACCCAGTTACTTCGCGCACTTTATGTCTTACCTTTGCTGTTTCTCGAGTCCCAATTCCTTCGTGAACCGCGCATCACTGAGGAATGGCAAACCAATCCGAGACACCAAAAGCCGCTCTCAAAAGAACAAACTCGAAGCCGCTGTTTATCGCGTAGCGTGAAAGAAGGTTAAATCGCTTGCCACCAGATGGCAGGGTCAAGCAGAGTAATTGCAAGTAGCTAGGCTAGGTGGCGCTAGGTACCGCCCAATTCATGTTCTACAAAAAATATTTTCTTTCCTCACGGCCTCATTGCGCCCTCATTGCGCCTCGGGATCTTCGGGAACCTCTATCATACACACATGTAGACACATTACGCATACTACAAGCATCAGCTGAACATGCATTGAGCGCATACTCATACATGGCAAATACAACCATCAATACAACGGCACACTAACGCGATCACTACACCAGAGCTCTGCGTTTCCGTCTTGTATACTGTTCGTTTTGAACGTACAGAATTTCTCGGTGACTGCCTAAGCAATAAAAAATATTCCCAGCGTGTTGATTTTGTTCTAGCAATGTCATACCTCTGAGAGTATATTGAATGGCTCAGATTATAAATCCCTTAATTAAAAGAAAACGCTCCATCATGCCGTAATTATTCGAAAGCCGAAAGCCAATAACGCAAGCCGTTCCAATGCGGTTCCAAGCCATAAGTTTGTCTTCCTGCACGGCACGTCGTAGCCAGTATTTCTATTGTAGTGTTTGTTTTTCTATTTGTGCTGTTTCCGCTCGGCTGCAATAGGTGACCGGCATTTAAGCCGGAAGTTTCGTCATCCGAAGCGAGGCGTCAAGTGACTTCACGCTTCCGGTTCGTCCGGTGCCGGTCGTGGTTCGTCCGGCTGCATCTAGAGCCCTTCTAGGCGTGTTAGCCGTGCTGTATTCGTGGTGAAAATCGTTTACTGAAATTGAAATAATCTCTAACACAGTCTTTTGGCACCCAGAAAAAGGTATCGATTAATCCGCAAAGGGGTGAGCACTGTTTGTCGTACAAGGCATCCGCGAGAACGCGGGATGCGATCTCGCAGGCAATCAGTTCATCGCACAACGTTTCGTCGACATAGAGCGTCATCACCAGGCCGTTTAATTTTTACAGCGACAGCTCAGATTAGCGTTTTTTGTAATGAGCCGTTGCAGACTGCTGCCGCGAAGCGGCGTGAACGGGTGGCTTGCTTTAATATAAATAAACAAAAGGACAGGTCGGCTTGCTATAATACCGGGTGTCCCAAATGGCGGCCAGGCTCTTTAAATCGACCGTAAAATTCGGTTTATCGCGCTACGATTTTGTACAGAGTTTCTCACAGATGGTGCACTGTTTTTTGCAAAATTTGCAAAGAGCGAACTAACCTGAGAAAAAAGTAAACAAAGAAAAAGGCTTCCCTATTGAAAAAAATTCCATACTCGGCATACTGGGCCAGTATCAAACCGGATTATTGGACGGGCAAACTGGGTAGTTTTACTGGATATACTGGGCCAGTCTCAAACTGGAATATTAAACGGATATACTGGGAATACTGGTAGTTTTACTGGGGATACTGGAGCAGTATCAAACTGGAATATCGAACACGGGTATACTGGATGCACTGGTAACACTGGATTTACTGGGCATATAATAAAACCGGCCTTACTGGACACACAGCTACACCGGTTGTACCGGTTTCACCAGTGAAACCGGTAGAGCCAGTGTACCTGTGTGAGTGTGACCAGTATGGCTGGTTTCATCATATGCTCAGTAAATCCAGTTTCACCATACTGAAAACACAGGCCATAAACTGTCACAACCATTTTATTTGCATTGAAACTTTAAACAATCCTTTAGCGGTTTTGTATAGGGTCATTCCACTGCCAAAAACTTGACGATTCGGTAATATTTTGGATGTGCCTGAAAATTTTAACACGAGTAAATAACATATTAAGGATTGGTAAATCCAGGGCTCAATAACTTTGTTTTGTTGAGGTCATGCTCTAAAGTGTAGAAAGTTTAAAAAAACATGGTTATTTTGAAAATGTTACCTCGCACATAACCTGCTTTACCTTATCCTAAAAGGCGAACAGCAAAAAACCCCATTTAGAGTCTCCGAATATTGATTACAAACCTGAATTTACCAATACTTTGATATGCCTTATTCATATTCAAATTTTCGGGCATGTTCAAAATATGACTGCAATACTATAACACTAAAAATAGTCTGACTAGACAATAAAAACATTCAGTGTGTGGCGCAACATAAAACTCTAAAGATAATACATTGTTTCACCTTTTGTCCGAGCGCAGCGGAAGCTACAGTCATCCCAGCCAATTCAGCACTGGGAGGGTGTCACGTTGCATTCTGGTTGGGCGGAGCTCATGGAAATGTGACGCTCTCTCAACGGTGAATTGGCTGGGATGAACAACAAAGACATTTATGGTGCGGTGCAACCAGGGTTCGTACAGAATTTTCGGTACAAAGTTTAAGGACTTTTCAAGGACTTCAAGGGCATCAGAAGACAAAATTCAAGGAATGTTCGAAGAAATAGACTGATCTCATCAAGCTTTCGGCGCATGCGTGACGCCGCCATAACTTTAGTTCGCAGGAGGCAGGCAGCAGTACACAATACGGCTCGTGCCGCCTCATGCTCCACACGCGCAGAGCTCCAGCGAGGTTGTCGCACGTGCAGAAAGACTAAAGCTCCCTCGATGCATTGCGGTGGCATAGTCAAACTGGCTGGTGAGATCGGTCTAGTCCTTCGTTGACAGGAGTTAAGAAATCAGCTCCTTTTTGGCAAGAATTTCTGGTTCTACAGCAGCTATAGCTGTTTCCTTTTCTTTTGCTGCTCGGCGAAAACTATTGGCCTTGGCCAAAAGTGTCGAGTCATTCTTCGCCTCAGCATCTTCTGAGAAGCATTCCGCCAACTCGCGCAGGAACTTCAGAGTTTTCTGGAGTTTCAACTTCCTCTCATGCATTCCCTCCACCTCCATTTCAACTGCTTTTCTCTTCAAAATTTTATGTTCACTGGCTGCTTTTTTCTTGTGATCTTCTAAGTGTGCAGCGTACTTCTGCTTTGCTAGGCGTACAGAGGACTTCAACTCCTTTAACAGTGGAACATTGAGCAGGCCACCGTGATTTTCGATAGTGTTTCGACAGATCGCGCACTTCGCTCGGAAGGAGTCATTCGTATCTGGTCTCACCCACTGGCGATAGTCTGTGTTCCAGCCAAGAAGGCTGGAACTTACACTTTTCACCCGGCATTTCGGCTTTCAATCTCGATTGAAAGTGTGTCCAACACGATCCTCAACACACTCAATGCAAAGCAAAAATGGCGATGACACAGGACGCCTTGGATTGGATTGGCTGAATCATTGAGAAGATGCGGAATTTACGCATTTGTTGGAGGATTTTCACGGAATACAAGGATCGTTTCATGTTTCATGGATATTTAAGGGCCCCTTAAACACCTTTTATTAAAATCAAGGGTATCCAAGGATTTCAAAGAGCTGTATGAACCCTGGGTGCAACGCCTGTTGGTCAAACATGCCCGAGGCACCACACTGTAAAGATTGAAAATATCTGACTGCACAATAACAAACTCGAAGTGTGTGGGACAACATCACACCGTAAAGGTGAAAAATTTCTTTAAAAGCGAAAAGAAGAAAAAAAAACATTCACAGTTTGGTGCAGTCGAGATCCGAGAGGAAGTATTTCATAGTGTTGTTCATTTGCCGCACAAGAACACCGTGGACCTCTTGCAGGTTGGCAGCCTCGGGGTTCGAATGCTGGTGGACATAGTAGCTCGAGGCATCTGAAAGAAAATTGGATCGGTAGTTACTAGCTAGAAGTATATATATTGCTCACTGCTTAGCATTACTTGAAATTTAGGATTGTATTCAGGTAATCTTAAAAATTATATATATCGGAAGTTGGCATAGATTAAACCTTTTAACATGTTTGATCACCACCCTTTAATTAATATTTATTCAATTAGTTAGTTGCCTTCATTTTTAGAGATGATAGTTTAAAAAAACAAAAGAAAAGGGCTAAGTATTGGTCATGCTGACAAAGCTGAAGTTCACGATGTCTGCGCACTAAGATCGCATTGGTGCTAGATGTCACATGTAAGCCAGTTTAATATTACAGTGCAAACCACTTACACTGATACCACATATAGCAATGTACCGCTTACAAAGATCAGTTCCTCGAGTTTCTAGACCGCAAATGATACGTTTCTAGTCCAGATACGATAATCGGTTATGAAGACTGAACTTTAGGGTTTTCTCATTATCGTCGAAGTGGGGTGCACTTTATTATCTGAGCCAGTTTACGACAGGAAAGATCCTGGCAAAGAAAGGGGAGGAGGAGGGTCCTGGACGAGGACACGAAAGCTTCTGGGAAGGGAGAAAGAGAGAGAGAGACTGCATCACAGTCGAAGGTTTAACGGTCCAGCATTGCAAGGAAACGTTGCAAGCAACTATTGCAGAGTTTTCTCATGACCTAGCCCTATGACACATTCTGTGTAAATACGCATTCTGCCTTTGCTTATAGCGTTTTCGGATAAATCCTATAAAACCCGAAAAACACGCGCCAGTAACGACTTGACTCTAATTGATCTGAAAAACCCTGAATATTGGGACTGCCAGTTACACCGAAGCCGGCTAGTTTTTTTATTTCCCTGGAATCCTTGGGCAAGTTGTGTTCTTCTCTTCTATTCTGATTCCATCTTTTGTTTGTAAATATTACAAAAAGGTGTTTTTCGCCCCTTATTAGAAAAACGAGGTAGCCTCACCATCATACAAGTTCTTGATGTTGGCAGCAGATTAAAAACAGAACAACAAAGTTGTGCTCAAGCATTAGAGAATGAACATGATAAACACCATTCGAAAGAGAACGACAAGACTGACGGCGAAAGCTGAACGTGCCGCACTTCTCGTAAGAGCGAGCAGTTTAAGTGCCGTCAGACTGCACTTGAACGCTCCGCAAAGTGTCGAGCAGTAGCTATGATGATCATTGCAAGGCATTTCCTCAGCAGACGCACTGAGCACCGCAGGAGTTAATGGATTTAGCTTTGCTGCAAGTTTTGAAACTGAACTTTGAAACCAAATTTCTACAAAACTATACACTCCCCCCCCCCCCCCCCTAAAAAAAAGAGACAGCAGGACAAAACGTGGTGATGCACTGACCATTTCACTCTGCCACAACGCCTTCTATTCAGGAAAGCCGAGCGGCGATTGGCAACTATGTTTATCCAACTCCTGTGTTTGCCGCACTAAACACTTTTGATGTTGGTAATTACAGAAAAAAGAGTTTGCCTATTTCGATCCCCTCCGCCCGTGGGAAAAGCACGAGTGGCAGGGATCAGTGACACCCAGCGGCACGTGACACACAATCCGTGGATCAAAATTGCAGTTCAGCCTTAACTAGCAGTTCATTCTTTAAAAAAATCAGTTACGAGGACAATAAAAGAAAAAAAAAGCAAACGAGTCACTTACATTCCCTTGCCTGACTTCATTGAGAGGTGACCGTGCTCCCCGGACTGCTGCATTCGGCTGGTGTGCTGTCCATGAAATATAAAAGTGTGTGCATTGGTGAGATGGAATTGACAACTTTATTTCAGACAGAATTTATAGAAACTCACTAGGGATTCACAAGTACTTGTCATAAAGCAAAATTATAGCCTGTTCAAGGCGAAGTCCATTCAACCTAAAATTTTGAAATTACGACCAACTCCACGTTGGAAAGGTCTATATACTGTATGTGAGGGCAACATTCTCCAGCTATGAAGTTAGAGGGGCACTAAAGGAGGTTTCTGAGATTGCTTTTGGTGTTAACTCATTTTAGAGCTCTAGGCATCTGAAAAATTTCAGAAGTATAACCATAATCAACCCGGCCAAACGACACACGGTGCTCGACAGCTAATCGCAAATGCTGGCTTCCCGCGTGTGTTGGTGACGTGCATGCTGCTCCTCGGTCGCTTTTGGGTAAAGTGGCTCTAAAGACTGTTCTGAAGGCGCTTGTTTTTGTTTTAATATAAGGAAGTAAATGCTAGTTATATGTTAGAAGTTTCAGATGACAAAGCCACTTATTAAGCCCATCAGAATAGAAATACACGCAATCTGTTTTCTTTTTATGTACAGAGCGCAAACAAGCGATCGCCTTTTTTTCCACTTTTTCTCTTCAAAACCAAGGGATGTCATCCAAGTTATTATTACTACGGAAAGAGCTAATTTAGTTCTATATTGAAAGCGATAAAATTTCGTGCTCGCTAATACTATTTAGAAGTAAAATGCGAAAATGTGCCAATGTCGTGTTTGCGCTAACAGTGTCACAATGTGTACACTGCAGAATACTGTTAGTGCGAACACAACATTAGCGATTTTTAGTTTTACTTTAAAGTGGAACTAGTTGGGGGCCATATTTTAATGTGTATGCTAGTGTCCCAAATTAACATTTCCCACGACATAAGAAGTTTGGATGACAGCCTTCCGACTCTAAGAGAACAGCAAAAATCCGCCATAGCATGTTCACACTAACAATATCATGCTCTCTACCTAACTGCTTTCTATGAGAAAACAAAACACTGATATCAATTCAATTCATTAGTCTTTGATGGTTTGGTTTACCAAGATTTCCAGGGCCGGTAGGGCTGCTGGTGGAGCATGGTGTTGGTCCAGAGGATGTGCTACTGCAGGGGTTGGAGCAATGCGATCCAGAAGGGGGACAACTGCATGGGCAGGAATGGGCTCTTGATCCGGAGGGGGGGCTGCTGCGGGGGTGGGATGCTGTGTTGATTCAGAGGGAGAACAGTTGCGGGGCCAGGAGAAAGGTGCTGAGGCAGAGGGGGTGCCGCTGCGGGGGTGGAGAAGCAAGGAATGGAGCTGCCACTGACACAAGACCAAGAGACGGGGCTGATGCTAGAGCACGCAGAAAAGGTGGAGAGCTATTGATTAATTTCTATCATTTAAACCAGGCTCCTGGCTGCGCAGAACCTACAATATCCTTAGAATGCCTGAAAACTTTCCAATTGAAAGTCATCTACCCTCCCGCCCCCCCCCCCCCTTCCCTAAGACTTCCATTTTGCTGGGGCCTCCTCTCCCCCATTCCTAGGGCTCCGTGTTTTCGGATAAATCCGAAAAACACCCGCCGGTAAAATTTTTGTCCAATTCGGATTTATCCGATAAACTCCGAATTGTTATTGGCGCTGCCACCCCCCCCCCCCCCCCACCAAAAAAAAGTATTTGGTTTTTTTTTCCCACAATTTGAGCAACGCAGGATTATTGGTTCTGGGAAAATGACACCATAATTATCTTTCAAGCCTCGAACCGTTGTCAAAGAGGTCTTACAGCTTGTCTCATCAAGGTTGGTTCAGGGAAACAGGTCATCGTACCATCCGTGTCACAACCAAAGCCACCTTTTTGGTTTCCAGTTTAGGCCATGGGATTTGGGGTTTAGAGAAAGGAGTGGGTATGTTTCTGGGGGTAACAGTGAAAGCTATGGACCATAGAGATTGTATAAAATAGGGAAGAGGGGATGTTGAAACTTCCATATTACATCCTTAAGCACTCCACCTCGCGTGGCTCCGGGATAGATTGATGGGATGACTATGAGCTTCCTTGCGGCTACCTCCGGCAGTTCATTAATTTTAAAGTATCGACGTTTATCGAAGCCACACTTGCGTGAAACTTCTGTAGCGGGACAAATTAGTATTGCCAATGACACCAACGCCAAATTCAACTGAAGAAATCTTAATTGATACAAGAGCGTTTTATTTTTTATCTGGCATATGTTTGCATCTGGTTATTATTTATTATTTTTTAATAGGAAACACTGCGAAATTAATCTCCGAATTTCGGAGAATTCGGGATTTACGAAAAATAACCTCTGATAAACACAGAATTTTTGCTACAAAATAAACTCTGAAAAACACCCTCCGAACTTCACGAAAAATAAACTCTGGAAATTCGGAGCCCTACCCATCCTCCATATGGCAGTTCGTGATTGACGCCGCTGAAGCAAGATCCTGGCTGCGTGCCTGGCTTGCACCCTTGTTTTTTTGTTTGTTCATCACTGAAGGATTTAACCGTAAGCACAGTGTCAATGCAGAGTAAAACAAATAGCAGCATAATTTTGTTGGCTAGTGCTGATGATTGGACCAGTTGGTAGCCAATTATTAAAAATAAATTGTGAAGAATATGGAAACTGAGGATACAAACACAACAAAGCGCTGTGTTCGTCTCTTCCTTGTGCGTGTGATTCGCATTCTGCTTTTAATATTACATTTTTTATGATTTTTTTTTGTATCATCTGAATAGAGGTTCACTGGAACGACCCACCTGCCATTGCATTCACTTTGCCGGCAGCTACCCCCTTTCTTATGGTGCCATCGTTGAGGAAGTGCAGGGTGGGCATCACCCTCACTCTTGTGGTAGTACCCCAGGTTCCCATAGGCTGCAAGCTGCCAGCCAAACTGAGTCAGGCCTGCCAGCCCTGCGGGAAATGTCAGTTCCACTCTTTTAGACGCAGACACACACGTTTTGCGTATACCTGAAAGAAGCTCTAATGGAGGGGAAACACAATAATTGACCCTTTATGAATGCATCCTTTTTCTTTTGCCAAGAACACACATAAAAGTCAAACGCTATTGTACATTCAGTGGTGCGGCTTAATTTATGATGAGCAATTTTTTATACAACTTTGAGCGTTTAGAGAAAAATGTACAATATAATGGGTGGGACATAAATTGCTGCTATGAAATATCCAATACAATTACGCATTGCCCGATATCATAAAAGCAATAGAGCTTGACAAATTTGTAACCAATTATAAGTTGGCATTTATTTAATTTATTACTATTGGCTATTATCCTTTGACAGAAAGAATAACTGGGCGAGTCGGTGCGTTGGTAGTATTTCAACTCCATCGAATATTCAGGTTCTTTTCGCATTGGTTTTTATATTTTTGCCTTTTCTAGGTTCTCTTTTTTTTGCGGCCTTCGCCGCCACTAAAAAACGTGACATCCAAACTCAATTTATTTACATAACACAATGGTAAACTTCGAAAGCGTGTCGCTTTGGCATACGCGAAGAGACCGCGCGTCTCAACGGAACAGGCGTAAGCATCGGTAAGAAATCATGCTGCTCGCTCTTGTAACGTTTTTCTCGCTCCCGCTTTACGAAACGAATCGGTGGCGGGCGGCTGTTGGGACCACCCGTCAGAACTAGCATGACCTGTGGTTGCTTAAACTGCCGTCAAATTGCACTTGAATGCTCCATAAAAGCGTCGTCGAACGAACGTCGTCGGACGGCGCCAAGAACAGGCTCAGTTCCGCCGCACGCGAATCTGTCTCGCTCTGCGGAGCGTGCCATAGGTTTTGAAGAAGGTACGCTCTTTTCAAATAACGAAATAACATGGGCCAGAAGCATTGTTAGAATCAAGCATAGCTAAACAAGCACATGGTACACGACGAAGATTGAAACAGCGGCGCACTTGGCAGAAACAAAAGAAAGTTACTCACCGGAGCTTGCAGCAACGTCCGCAACTTACGGGCGATGGTAAGACGCAGCGTCTCCCAGCTCTTACTCATCGCTGGGCATTCTTGAACATGGTATTCGTAAGGAAGATATCTAAAATACCTGCTAAAACGGCTAAATCGTAACAAAGGAAGCGATTTTCGAAGCCTCTGGAACCCCAACGACAGCCAAACGTCCAAACGGGAGCTGATTGCGATAGCGATGGTCTTCCGCAATCTTCAAAAGATTCTTTTTATTTTAACTAAACCAAGCAAAATAATATTATATTACTAATAATAATGTCACTATAATAATGTTGTAAAAAAATAACGAAGATTTAGTCTATCTTGTGCTTTATCTAAACTTTAGGTTTTCTTCTGAAGCGTAAAAACCGAAACCGAAACTATTTCAACCAAGGCTTCGTTCGTCGTATTCGCATCCGTGCGCAGGGGCGGATTTAGAGGGGGGGGGGGGGGGGGGGTCCGGATGTCCTGACCCCCCTCTTGATTTCTGCATGTGTAAAATTTAGGACGTGAAACGAGGGTGAGGGAAGGGGTTTCCTAAACAAATGGTACGCTGACCAACACCTGACCCCCCCCCCCCCCCCCCTCAGGAAATTCCTGCATCCGCCCCTGTCCGTGCGTGTGTGTGCGTGCATGCGCCCGGATTCGTGTGCGCGTGTGGATGCGTCCGCGTGCTTCTGTGTGCGTGCGTCTGTGCTTGTGCGTGCGTGCGTGCGTTTGCGCGTGTGCATGCGTGTGTGCGCTCGTGTATGTGCGCATGTCTGCGCGCTAGCAAGCATCTGTGTTTGTGCGTTCTATTGAACTACGCCAGCAAGAAGACTTATTATTATTTTTATTGAAATATGCCAGCGCGAAGTCCAGTAGTCCTTCCTTAACTATGCAGTAAACACTAGTTTATTGATTGATTGAGCTCTATTATTGATGGTCGTGATTCCAGACAGATGCCAATCGGCCACACCACGGCCAATCGGCGAACATCTGTTGCTCTTCTAAATATCGCGCTTCGAACGTACTTCGAGAAGTTCGACGCCTTGATTGTTTCCGTTTCAGCAGTTTGATTACCAACAGGATCCGTTCAATTACAGTATGTACAGTTCAAATTCTGCTACAAACAAATAAAATATGTTTTTTTTTGTGTGTGTGTTTTTTTTTAAATATGGTATGACAACGATTTGCGCCCGTATAGCAGGCGACATAAAACTTATGCAATTTTCACTAGAAAAATTTAATTTTGCAAAACGAACGCTCCCTTCCTTTCTGGAGTGTTTCTCCGCAACTCACCACATAAGTGGAACAAAGTCGCATATTAATGGACCTTTTGGCGAATATGTGCTGTCACCTATAGGGCGATGGGCGAACCTGAGGCGCACTGGGTTGGAGAGTATTTGTAGAGAAAACAACGTGCACGTTAGGCTTCTTGTGTGCTACCGGTTCGTTTTCTTTTTGGGTACACTCGCTGCTTTTCGAAGCATTTTGAGTCGCGATGTCTCGGGTGTGCCTTGTCTAACGCCGGCTTCCCTGCAATTGAAGAGATGTGATCATCGCCGCACTTCGCAAAGCTCTATCGCTTGCAAAAATGACAAGTCAACTTACCTGTACACAGTTCACCGGCATGATTGCGGTGCACGTCGTAATCTAGAACGGGCGTCGTCAGTACGATGACTCGTGTTCACCTTGTTCGCAACATCAAAACTTGAGTCTCGACTCTCGATGGTCTCCAAGGCGCCCAAAGGCGAGAAATGCAAGATGGCAGATTGTTTGGAACTAGATACTCTCGAACCTAGGCGCATCAAATACTCCGCGCATGCGCACCGCGTATTTCTACAAAAGGTCCATTTAAAAAAAAAGACTGCGAAGAGTTTTAGTGGAACAAGTTTTTAGTAACTGGAAAAAAATTTAGACGGTACAGGTGATCAGCCTGCTCTAAATGCACGTGGTCCATCTAAAAAAGAAATCAATTATAGAAAGAAAAAAAACAAGCGTCCACTTAAAACCGTTTGATAGCTAAAAATTTGCCATGGGACTTAGTCAAAATTAGTGGAACGCCAGCCTTATGCGGAACTTAACTGGAACCGTAGTGGAACCAGATTAAGAGTGTATAGATGCCGCACGCTTTGAGGGTGCGTTCCGTGTTTATCGGGAGTACGCTACTGCTATAATCCTAAAAAATACTAATGGCGCGCCTAAATTATACTTGAAGTATGGTGCCTGGAACGCGTCACCGACTGGTGTGTTTACCGCGGCCAAAAAAGTGGTCCCTCGATTTCCGCCTGATGACGTCATAGAAGTGTAATGTTGTCGCCGGTCGCGATCCTGGCGGCGTCCTAACAGTTGTGGTATATATGGCAGACGCCTGTTCTGCTGCAGGTCGCTTCCACTGTGACAGTCCACGGAAGCTACAGCAGCCGGAAATTGGGACGCCTGGGACGCTGTGACTACAGCGACACTCGCGTTCGCTCGTGCTTTTCGCCAGCATTTCTACGGCCAACCGCCAGGATCGCGACAGTCAACAGCATGACACTCCGGTTTTTGTGACGTCATTTGTTGCCACTTCGGGACCACTTTTGATGTATGGGCGGGATAGGACGCTAAACACACCAGTCGGAGACGCGATCCAGGCACCATACTTGAAGTGTCTACGGTTGCTTAGAGCGTACTTGGAGTAGGCTACAAGTTATGTGATCTAAACATACTTGGCAAGTATACTTGGATCATAGAACGGCTCCCATGTGCCATATACTTTTTGTAATATTCTATCACACTTCCTGCCTTATAGTATACTAGAAGTATGTCGAGTATAATTTTATTACGCTCGTTTTCGCTAAGGGGTAGTTTGCGCAACCTAACCTAAAACAAATTGTTAAAAAAATAAATTTTTCTTTTCTTTTTTTTTCTTCTTCTCTTCAGTCACCATTTTGAACAGTTTGAATACCAGTAGGACCAGTTCTGCTATGACTTTCACCTGTCTAGCTCTCAGTTTAGCCTGTTTGGCAAGTTAGGTTGTCTTTTTTTCAAGTTCGGCTGCCTGTTTGTCAAGTTCGGTTTCCTGTTTGACAAGTTTTGTTTCCTGTTTAGCAAGTTCGGTAGCCTGTTTGGCCAGTTTGGGTTCCTGTTTACCAAGTTTGGTTGCCTGTTTGACAAGTTTGGCTTCCTGTTTGGCAAGTTCGGTTGCCTGTTTGGCAAGTTTGGCTTCCTGTTTGGCAAGTTCGGGCGCCTGTTTGGCAGGTTTATGTGCCGGTTTGGCTCGTTGATTTTCCAATTCGGCCAGTTTGTTTTCCTATATCGCCAGTTTAATCAGTTCGATTTCCATTTTGCCCAGTTCAAATTCGGG
The DNA here is from genome assembly GCA_013358835.2 of Ixodes persulcatus. NCBI lineage: Eukaryota > Metazoa > Arthropoda > Arachnida > Ixodida > Ixodidae > Ixodes > Ixodes persulcatus. The sequence continues at coordinate 47,648 of JABSTQ010005251.1, forward strand.
TATGCGGGTTCAGAATCATACTGTTTTTTTCAATAGGGAACGGATTACTTCCAAGTCTGTATAGGAGTAAAAAAGGCCAAATAAGCGCCCGTATACCTCGTCCGTGCTTTTGGCGACGCACGGTGTTCGTACAAGTCGCTAGTAAAGTCTCCATCAATGTTTTCTAAAAAGCGAAGAAACAAAATAAAAAAAAACGTCGAGCTTTTTTTTTTTTTTGCAGTTTGCGCGTACGTTTTCGGCGAGGGCATGAATGGGACTGCCGAGCCGGCCGGACAGTTCGCGCGAGCGACGTCATGATAGCAATCCATTCAGCCAATAGTACTGTAGCCGAGCGTCAGTGGTCACAATTCACGCGACCCACAACCTCCCAATAGGAATGTACCCCCTTATCCTCTTGTCCGCGGTCGCCGATCGCTACGAGCCCATTTTAAGAACGCACACTCTCGCCGTCCGCGCAACAACGTTCCACTCTGAACCTAAACAAACGCAAATAGTATACGTCTTCAAAAAAAGAAAAACAATAATAATGATGAGAAAGCCGCGCAGTGAAGGGAGGACGGAGGCTCGTTTTGTGAGGACAGCCCCGTTAATTAGGCCTTTTCCATAAATGCCCTCGCGAGTCGCACCTGCTCCCCGAGCTTCCTCTCCTCAACGACGCTCCTCCGAAGCTTCGCGCACTATTTTGAGAGATACGAAAGAAAGAAGAAGAAGGAAAAAAAAAAAAAAAAACGACCGCGAGACGGCTTTTCGGCGTGCAAGACACGATAAAGAAGAGAACTCGCGAAGGCAAAAAGAGCAGAGGCCGGCGTGATTGCCTCGTCACGTGGTCGACCCGACCGACGAGAGGAAAGGGAAAGCGCCGAGCGGAAAACGAGCTTGTGCGGGTGGTGGTGCGGTGCGATACAAATCTTCGGCGGTCGTTGTTCAAGTCACGCGAGAGTCGGCGGTCGTTGTCGGCCGCAAGGCGCTTGCGGTTAACCCCGGCCTCTTGTCGCCGAACCGAAAACACCTCCGAGATAGCAAGGCCGCAGCGCCGGGTTTGCTACGTCTCCTGCAAGGGGCCCGCGCGGGTGCATATCGAGTACGAGTTCTGCATCGCCGTTCGGCTGGGATTTGTATTGTCGGTAATATAACGCTAGGGCCAGCCTTTTGACCCTTTTTGGGAAGACTTCCGCGCAGGCTTTGGCCCCGTTCACACGGCGGTAATAGCTCGAACACGGCCCCTCGATGCCCATAGGAGGGGGGGATCGAGCGGCCGTGGCTCAAACTACAGTTGGTGTCCGAAGGGGTATTGGCGCTAGCTCTCCTGCCTCCTGTGCAACAAATTTTGGCGGCGGAGGGAGCGAACAACGCACCTCCAGCTTTCGCCGTATGGCATCTGTGCTCAGCATGGGCCTTCTTTAGAGGACGCCAAAAAATTCAGCACTACGGCCTCGTCGTCTGCAAGGTGTTGCTGACTGCCCCACTTTTCCACTAGGGCAAGGAGGATCGGGGGCGGGGGCAGCGTAGGTTTCTCAGCTGTCCCGCCGCCTTCACCGTGAACCACCTGCGGAAGTTCCTCCGCACCAAGTACGCCCTGGCGCCCAGCCTCAAGGTACGTCCACCTACAATTTTTTTTCCGAGGACCCGGGAACTGTACTTCTCATTTTTCGGGTTCACGTCGCAGTCACCACGTGGCGTGGTAAAGTGTCGCGTGCTTCGAGCCCGGGAAAGGAGCAGAGTAACCCGGTGAAGTTCCGATGGCTCCTTCGATACTCCGAAGGCATTCTAAATCAGCCCCGCCTAGGTCTTTGTGAGTCCTCATCGCGCTGGAAGCATGTCTCGCCAATCTCGGCGCGCAAAATATAAGTTAATTGCGTGTAGAGCACACGCAATTTAGTTAACTGTTTTGCTTGTCTTATATCTATGAATTTGTAAGGATGATATTGTGAACCGTGTGTCAAAGCCGCCGGACCTCTGGCAAGCTCCTGCGCCGCGTTACCGATGATGAAAAATGAATGATTTCTTCTTGCATCAGTCGTTGGCGAACTTCGAGCTAGCCTCGATAATAGTGTTCTCTGCATAAAAAAAAAAAAATAAAGATTTTTTTTCTTTATGCAGAGTAAATTATTTTTGAAGTTAACTCAAATGTTTGCCAAGGACTGTCGCGCCGCGTCTCGTGCTCAATCGCAGCGGCAGCTGTATTCACCTTGAGTAAAAGAACGACGGGGAGGTCATCACCCCGTCACGTCACCCCACCCGACGCTCCATTGCCCGAGTCCGCAATCTCGGTGACGTGGCAAGAAAGAAAAGTGAAGAAGGGATGGACGTTCGAAACGACACCTGTCTGGTTAGATTATATCCTTCCAGCACTCGTGAAGCGTAGTGCCTTTATGTTTCTGCTTTAAAAATCTCGAGTGTTGTGTCTGAGACACCACCTTCTCGAATCGGAACGTAGGGCTCGAAATAGGAATCGGAGAGTGGATGGGAAGTCGACGGTGGAGGCTCTGAAGTGGGCGTTGTCAAGATTTCAGTGTGTCCTTCCTCCTTCGGCGCGTCCCCGTTGTTTATTGTATCGCTCCACACTAATATATATATATATATATATATATATAGTCTTCTTTTATTATCCAAGTGTGCTCTGGCCGCTCTTTCAAGTTTTTGAACAATTCCGCGTTGATTAGTTTTGCCATTTTCGATATTTTGTGAACCACTTTAGTTTTGAAATGTCAAATCGTTAAAAAAGGAACTTTTTTTTTTTTTTTTTTTTTACTTACACGAGTTATAGGGGGTGTATCTCAAAATATCTCACTCGTATTTCGATTTCGTTTCGGCCGTTTCGCGTTAGGACCTCCTTCGAAACTTCTCGAAACATCCGCACCGGGTGTTTCGCATCACCTATCTCACAATTGTCCCCGTTTGCGCTACGACCAAATGGCAATAATCCGACAGGATTGTAACATTTAGCGGCTACCTTGTTTTTGATGTACGACGACGGAATATGCATTCTTTTCATTATAACACGCAGGACCGAGTTCAGGAAATTTGGGACCCTTGCTTGCATCCGAAGCCGCCTGACCTTTAGCCGTGAGATATACATAGACAGCGGGGGCTCACGCGGGAATGTAAGCAGTTGCCACATGGTGAGAAAGTGAGCCGATTGGTTGTGATCTTTTCGCCAGTGGGAAACGCCTGTCTGACGACGCGTCGAGGATTCGCCGGTCCACTAGAAGGGGATGAACCAACGAGCGATTTTGAGTAGAAACGCAGCAATCGAGTTTAGTTCGTGCTGGAGTTTGAGATCTTACGCTCCGGAATTGAGTCAGGTCGTGGAATTCCGAGGGACTTTTGTCCCCGTAATCGGGACGTAATCCCACGAGCCAGCCAACTCCCGAGCTTGCATAATCAAACACCCAAGCACCTCTCTCCCAACCCCGTAGAGGGGATGTTACCTTTTCGCAGTATTGTTTCGTTTATGCATTTTCATTGGATACAAAAGTATTAAAATGTTTATTGCAAATTAACTGCCAAGTTCAACTGAAATAGTCGTCGACGGCCAAGGGAAGCTACTTCGCCTCCGACAAGACCCACCCAGCTTCCCACAACGAAGTTCGTCGCCCCATCCGGACCTAGCAACCCGGACGGAGCAAGGTGACCAGCAAAAAGAACCCGTACTGGGCCCCATAATGGTAACTGGAGTTACCGCGAGAGAGGAGGCTTATAGCACCGGCCGATCTATCTGGTGGCTGCTGTGCTAAGTCCTGACGACATAAGCCCTCTGCGCAAGCCGTTAGCACGTTTATGATCTGCCCCGTGACGTGGAATCACGTAGGGAGCTATACGCTTCGTCCTTTGGGAGCCAGCAACGGTCGCCTATTCACGCAGGCTCCCGTGGCTCCTACCCTGTACTGCCGTTTGCGCTCTTCTTCGCCTCTTCTCGTGGCGCCGAGCAAAGGCGTCGGTCTTCGATACCCACTAAGCCGCTTGGCGAATTGCAGTTTCGATTAATAACGCATAAACATAAGTATACCTACGAGTAATTATAACTAAAAATGTCATGGACTGTGTATGCTTTATGTCGCCATGGCCTGTGTGTAACGCTTTTTCGTCACACTCGAGCGCGACACTTTTCGCCTGACGTCCAGCCTATAGACGCATTGTTTTAATGCATTACTCTTTTGGTTCCCTTTAAAAGTGATCGGGCCGTTACTTCGTTACCGAAAAAAGTAACTAGACACAAGTATTGCGTGACCTGTAGCGCCGGCGTGCGAGTCTCCTTCTTCCTTTTGACCGCGCTAGTGCTGCTGTCGAACGGGCCGACGTTTTTTGCGGGTGCGTAGCGGCGCGCCAGCATTATTTCCCCGACTCCCCCTTCTCCCCGTGGCCACCGTTAAACTCGCTCGCTGCCCTCCCAGCTGCGGACGAGTCCACGCACACGCGCGGGGGAGCGTCGGCCCGCCGAGCCCGTGTCGGGGAGCTCCCCGCCGGCCTCTCCTTCCTCTCCCCGTGGATCAATGGATACCCTGCCGCCAGAAGGGAACCGGCTCGAGACGTGCGATGGAGGAGGGAGGCCGAGCCGTCCCCCGCTCTGCGCGACGTTGTCTATGCGCCGCTTCGCGATTTCTCGGCAAACTGTGTACGCTATCGGCCCGTGGGCCCGGCTCACGGTGGCCCGGCTTCATTGTCCAGTCTCTCCGACCGGAGAGGTCGAACGATGATGCTTGACCCGCGGTATCCGCAGAAATGAAAGGCCAGTGATCAACGATTGACTCAATTGGGCATTCTTCGAACCATATTTGTGTTTTCAATTTTGGGCGCTAGTGCCTGTCTCCCTCGAGGAGGTAATCAGCCAGGCACTTTCTTCCTTACCCAATTGAGGGGGTAAAAGCTGCTTGTTCCACCCTTTTGGGAACCTTTTTTTTTTTTTAAGAGTGTACTATTTGTCACGCTCCAGTCCCGATTTTTCACCCCCTGAACCATGCGAGGTAGCAGCGTGCGAGAGGCAATGCACACACTGCACGCACTGCCAGTCACCACCCGCGTAAACAACCGACCGACCGTACCAGACAGGACATGCTCGGCCCGCGACGCGCGTGCGCAGTGACGCGGTGCTGTCGACTTCCGGGGAGATCTCCCCGGAAGTTGACGGAGGAGCGGTTGCGGCGCGGTCGGAAGTGCTCCACGGAGCTTGCGACGTTGCCACAAATCTGCGAGCGGAATATGACCGACTTGAGCCAGATCTGCGAGTGGAATATGCGTGCACCAAAGAGGGGCGCTTTTGGAGCGCTGCAAATCTGCGAGCGGCATTTCACCATTAGGGATTTGCCTGCCAAGTTTACGAAGGCAATCCTACAAGCCCCAGTCTATTTCGGGATCTTCCGACGTGCAGATTAACTAGCGTTAGAAGGACCGTTTTTTTTTTTTTTTTCTGCTCTTTGCGCCGAGTTCTTCGCGTGGCGCCATCTATACTTTGAGTTGGTGGCAGCAGTGAAACTTCCGCCATATAAAACATTTTTTAATTTATTTCTTAAAATTGATTTAACGCAGAAAGTGTTCTATGTCTGGTTTCAAACTTTTTGAGCATTACGTTTGTCACACAAAGAAGTGCAACCAATAAACCGCAATATTAAGCGGAAAAATATTATGTATTGCTCAGTCCGTTTTCTTTTTTTATGTGTACGTACGAACAATTTAATAAAAAAACGTTCAGCCTTTCCTCTCTGGTGAAAAATGAAGACCAGCGAAGCTGTACTATGGTGGGAATGAAGTTATGGCCTGCCGTAAGTCGGAAAGCCAGAGTGGAAATTCTGGGAAGGTTGCCGCCGTCGCTCATAGATGGCGGTAGCTGTCCAGAGTTCTGTGTCATCATTTGTTTGCTCACGGACACGATCCTGGGGAAACTGGCGCCCTTTACAGCTCCGCTGTAAAAAACTAAGAAGCATGAGGGGGATCGGTGGCCGAATCTGTTAACTTAAATCGCAGCAGCTCGAAGCGCGTGGAGCGAAAGCTCGCGCTGCAGAACCCAGGGATCCTGGGCTCAATCGTTCCCTGCCTGTTTTGAATCTGGATGAGCATCGCACCGGCATGCGGTTGTTTATCACTGCTGCGTGATGCTCGTTGAAGACACCGAGCTAGCGGCGGTCGTACCGCACTGGCAACATTTGGCATCTACAGCTGAGACACCAGACTCCTATCGAGGCTGCCTATAACTTCCGGCTGTCTAAACATACACACAACGTAATTATGTTATTAAGAAACACGCAAGTTTACGCAGGTATGCACGGACAAAGCAATAACAAATTCTGCGTAATTTTGGCTTTCTACGTAAAATTCAGACGTTCATTTTTTTTTTTTTCTTCTGGGCATTGCGCGCGCGCAGAAGCTTGATCTCCATGAGGTGAAACTTCTGCACCGGCGCAGTGCCGAGAGCAGCGCCACCGCAATATCGTGACGTCAGAAAATTGAGAGTGTGTGTATTCAAACATGAGGCGTAGGAATGTTGGGTGTTATAAATATACACCAATGTTTCACTCCATTTTAAGGTATACCGGAGACATAAAAGAGATTTGTTTTTTTGTACTGTGAATTGATCATTGTACTTTGTAAACCCATTGTACCCACCCCCTCTGTAACGCACGATGGGCCCTGAAAGTAATGAAATAAAACAAAATAAAAAGAAGACGGTAAGCGCCGCTCCTCTGTCCTTTCTCTCCTGTCTTCAACTGCGATCATGCGCGGACTGAAGCGATTTTAATTATCTTTGGGGAACTCCCCCAGGTGGAGAACGTATACGCAAGATTGAATTTATTTCCACCTGAGGTTTCGCGCTATCTTGATGCTCCACAATCCACGAGGAGGTACTGGGATCGATACCCAGAGCAGTCGGATTTTTTTCAGTGGCGCACCAGTCGCCTGTAGAGGGTGCGAGTTGCGCCCCGTCTCAGATGGGAGTCGAACCGTTTTAGTGTAACTCGAGCGATGCGAGCGAGTGATTGAGCGTATCGAGAAGCATCTCAGGACTGCGTTTCTCCTCCGCAGATTGACATCCTGCACATGGACGACGTTCTCTGCGACGATTACTCACTCATGGACGTGGCATACATCTACGCCTGGAAGAGGGTGAGCCTTCAGCGTCGGCAGGGACGCGTGCCTGCCGAGTGTAAAAGAATTCCCGTTTGGAACTTCTCTGGGTTCACCTCACACTTTTCGCTAATTTTGTGACGTCACTACACTTCGCAATACTTCCATTACCCGTTACTACGGCGCATGGTTCGCATGAGAGTAGCAAGTGTAACGCAGGAAAGCACTAGACTTGCTTTTTGATGCCAAGCCGACTGCCAGGTGTTGCGTAAGAGTTCTAATTGATGGCGGACGGCGTGTAGTTTTCAGATATGATAGGAATCTGCTTCCTTGCTTCCCCTGGAGCAAGAATGCTTCCCGTAAATGTTCGCACCTTAATTTGGGGTTTGCGGTCTGCGCTCGGTCAGCAAACTTTCACCCGCCGCGGTACACGGCCGCGATAGAGTCGCTGACGGGGGGCTTCATGCGGGGGTTGCAGGAGTCTCCCCTACGCCTCGCATTCCGGGTGTACTCCCATCCTGCAAAGCGGCCGGCGCCGGCGGACGGCCCGGTAGACGTCGACGGGAGGAACTGCAGCGGGGACCCGGCCGGGCAGCAGCAGTGCCCCCAGGAACATGCGACGACGTCCTGTCGACCGGCGCCGAAGTCTTCGGCGGCGGCCAGCGTGGAGGGAGACGTCGCCCAGAGCGTCGCGAGTCCGGAGATGGACGCGGGACCTCCTGCGCTGGTGCCAAGGGACGTCTTGCCGGCGAAGGAGGTGGCGGACGCTGCCGTTCCGTCCGTCGTTCCCGCTGCGGAAACGCGCCGACCGGAGACGCCGGACGTGTGAGTGCCCGAACCCGAAGCCTTAGAGCTCCCGGACTCGTTTAGCCTGTAGGCTGACACTGTGGTGAGCCAAGGTTTACGTGCCGGGTAGGCCAATTGACCGTTGTGCCGTGGGCTCTTGACCAGGTTCCGTGCATTGACAGAAGGAGAACGTGGTCACGGAAAGCAGTGTGCAGTCCGTAGATGGTTGATTGGTGTAGCCCTGATGCGGCGATCCACTCAAGCGAATGCCTTTTGGGCGTTCACGTTCTCACTTATTCGAACCATTCCGTTTTCTCTTATCATCACCCTTGGTAGGCACCCGTAATCATGCCCTCTCATCAGAGCAGTCCCTGCATAAACTTTATGGAAGACAACAAAGTCGCTGGACAATCGCGTTGAGCTGTAGAAGAGCGTTGAGGGTAATAGTCCCGTCAACATTTCTTGTGCCAACAGAGGAAAAACTGCATACCTAGGCCGATTGGAATCCGAGAAATTTTGCACTTCTCTATATAGCTGGTTTAACTGTTCCTTCTATTACTAATTATCAATATAATTGTCTATGGTGTGACCTTAGTGGGAAGGAGAAGTGCTCCGAGGTGTATTTCACACATATTTCTTTAGCTTAACAGTACGGAACAAATTGAAGGCCATGACGCAGGACTGCCTCAGTCCCGGACGACGCGCCTGCTAATGATTCAACGCCTGTCCGTGGACTCTTCGCAGGACGGCGGCGACCGAGGAGTCGGCTGCCCCTGGGAGTGCCCAAGCCGCGGCTCCCATCTGGTCATCCTCCCCGCAGCAGGAACAGCGGCAGAAGGCGTCCGAGCCTCCCGCCGAGAGTCCCCCCGCCCTGTCCAAGATCACCATCAGCACCCTGGACAGGAGCAGCAACAAGATCACCATCCAGACGAAGGAGGTGGCCCCGGCGATGGCGCAGGCCATGTCCCCGCCCCGATCCCCGCACTCCAGGAAGTCCAGGCGCAAGGAGCAGCGGGACGCCGAGAGGACGCTGCAGCAGGCCAGGCACCAGGGACGGCCCCCGGACAGCCAGGACGCCCAGAGGCCCCGGCGTCCCCCGAGCCGCTCCCCGGAGCGACCAGACGGGGCGACGCCGGCCAAGAACCCGAGGCTGGACGGCGCCGACGACGCCTCGGACGGCCGTCACGTGTGCCGTTCTGCTTCGCCCGGCAGGCTGCTTCCCGAGAGCACGTCGCTCCCGGAAGCGTCTCAGCAGGGCCAGAGTCTCGCCGGCAAGGGCCCTGGGCCCGGCATCCCCGGTCTGCCCGCGTCTCCGCCCCGGGCGCACCCGCAGACCCCGAGGACCTCTCCCGCTACCCCGCTCGCCCCGAGCGCCAGGAAGGGCGAAGAGGACACGCGACCTCTGGACCTCACGGTGTCCCACCGCGGCCTGCCGGCGCCGGCGCCCGTGCGCAGGCCTGTCGGGCGGCCGCCCCTCGCACTCCCTCCGGCCTGCCCACCGGGAAGCGCCAAGAAACCCGCCTCGCCCTCCCCGCACCGCAGGGCGGCGGCGTCGTCCCCCGCGGTGTCGCTGTACCAGAAGCCGGCCGTGGCGGTCAACCAGGCCGCCACGTCTCCGCCCCTGCAGCAGCAGCACCACCACCACCACAACCACCACCGGAGCAGCAACAGGGGCTTCCTCAAGGGCGCCAACCTGACGTGCATCAACCCGGACCCGGACTCCTTTCACCCGCGCATCGTCATCAAGAACCTGCAAACGCGCGCTTCGGGCGCCAGCTTCCACAGGATGTGACATGTGAGGCCGCGCCACCGTGCCGCCCTCTCTCTCGGATAGACGGCGCTGCTCGCTTTGACCTGCGTCTACTTTCTAGTCTCTCGCCTGGTGTGTGTCTAGTGTCTACTAGTTGCGAGCGCGGAGCTGTCGTGGTTTGCGCGAGACGGCACCGTTTGTTTGTGCGTGTGAATGGATGGAAGTCATTGTGGCGTCAGCCGGAAGACATCTGGATACACACTCCCTGCCGCTCGGAACGGATTCGTCGAAATGCATCCGACATGTGTGTTTTCTGTGTTCGCGGACGGCCGCGTGCAATCTTCTTTCTCATCGTGACCCGCTGACAAGTGGAGCAGTCCTGACGTCCGTCAGGACTGCTTCGTGTGCGCACTTCAACGTTTGTGGGCGACAAGAATGTGCGCGGATTCCTGTCCTGCGTGAGTGTGTTCGACACGAGGAATATGTGTTCACCTGGATTACGCTGGATTAAGCTGGATTACCTATCATCATCTTATGCGGGTTTCGTGAACCTCAAGTGTGCTCTTGGGGAAATTTTTTCCCTGCTTCTTTCAACAAACTCTTTGATGAAGAGCAGTTGCCGAAAGGTCTTTATGCGTAAGTAAGGGCGGCACGCCGAATGGCATAGTAACGCGGATGTAGTACGTGTAGTAGCGGCACCGCAGCAAGGTTGTGCAATATTTGGAGTATGCGCCAATCTTAAAGGGGCCCTGCAATGACTTTTTTACTGATTTTTAATTTGCACCGAACCTGAGCGCACTGAACGTAGTAACTTAATGAAACTTTTCTTTTCTCAAATTTCGCTTTATTTTAAAAGTTATAGGCAAATTAGAATTACAAAAACAAGCAAAAAATAACCTCCTTCATGACGTCGTAGGTCCTGGCTTGAATGGCCGTGAACTAGAGGAAGGGTAGTGGGCTCATCGAGCGTTCACGGCTGCCGCACTCCGTGTCGACGGCTCGAGAGGGCGCCACTAAAGCATGTTTTGCATAGGCTGTATGAAGCGGGCGGCCAGGGCGGCTCGCATTGCATTTGCTGCGCGATTAAAGACTAATTCGGCATAACACTTCATTGGCCACAAACGACAGCAAACACGGGGTAAAGATCAGTTCAGAACGGGAACCACTTCGCGCTGCCATACCGCCAAATGGCCATATCGCCAACCAAGCCCGCGCCGAAGGCCTTCGGAACGCTCGGAAGCGGTCGGATGCTCGAGCCGGTATACGATCGCAGCGCCGCCGCGTACACCCGGGATTTTTCTACGCTCGCCGTTCGTCGGGGCCTCATCCCACTAGCCCTTTCTAGTATGTGCCGTTTTTTCCGCCGCTTGGTGGCGGGTACGTCGACGGATCATTTCTTGTTTCCGTACTTTACAAACTGCATTTGTTTCTTTTCTGATCTAAAATGCTGAATAAAAACTAATTTCATACATAAGTGAAACGGTTCGCGACACTTATATTTTGTATCTCGACTAAAAAAAAGCTTTTAGCGGCTCTGACCAGTAGTAAGCCCAGGACCAAAGACGTCACATTTCGCGCGCTTTCGGCAACGTGGGTCGCCCTCGTAGGCGGAGGAGGTTTCCGCGTCGTCCGGTTAAAATATGACGCACTGATATTTAGTTACTCTCTCCGTGCCCGCTGGCTTGCCCGAACCCCAAGAGACGTGGAAACCGCAAAAAAGGCAGACGCTTAAATATGATTGCAGGGCCCCTTTAAACGGAGCCATTCCAAAAGGAGGCACTGGAAGTATTGTACGGGGTTTACATAGACCGCACTGCACGTAATGGTCTCTTCTAATGTTGAGTCAAGGACACACCAGAAGTTCATGAACAAAGTGTCAGTTGCTGCATGCAGTTTCGCAAGCCACTTCATTCGGATGGTTTTCTTAGCCAGAAGATTACTGAACTGAGAAAGCCACGACATCATACACATAGACATTGTGTACCCGTAGGATAGAAGGACATCCGAACGATTATTTGAGAATGGCTGGAGGTGCCGGCCACTTTCAGTCGGTTAATAATTACCTTGTTGCGTGGATAAAAGAGGTCAATGCTTCGCGTTTGTTACATTCGTGGCTACTCGTATAGTCGCGACGTAGGAATTTAAGCTCGATCGCCGTGAAGGGAGGCAGACATTGGGATGCAGTCAGACTTGTACGTAACGCGTTACAAGTAATGGATTACTTGTAATCGATTACATTTTACTGTAATTTTGTAACGCTTCAATTACTTTCTTTAAGGAGTAACGATCATTGTAATTGGATTACGTTTTTGCTGTAATTGATTACAAAATTACCCATTACAATTTTTCTCAATTTCTTTTTTCTTTTTTTTGAGGGGGGGGGGGGGGGAGGAGGGGGGCTGGAGTTACTCAGCTCTGGGCAACGGTCAGCTTTTTCTTTTTCGAAACCACTAAGCACGGGACCTCGAGGATTAGTAGGCCATTTCAGTTTGCTTCATTTCCTGGGCACTTTTTTTTTTTTTGGTACACTGGAGATAACGTCTGGGTATGAAAAATGACCTTATTCAGCCCCTTGTGAGTAATGTATTTAAAAAACGTTCTTATTTTATTTCATTTTACATGAGGGATTGGGTGTGTTGGCGTCACTCACTCAGCTCAACACTGTACTAAGCTCTAAGCAAAACCTGTCAAGGCTTTCTTTTCTTTTTTTCGGAACAACTGAGCGCGAGACCCCAAGGATTATGCTACCGTAATAAAAAAAAAGTTGAATGAAAAGCAACGTGGGGAGTAATTGATTACTTTAGAGTAATTTTACGGTTACCTTTCGAGGCTGTAATTGTAATTGTAATCGGCTACCTTTTATAGTGAAGTAATTGTAATTGTAATCGGTTACTTTTTTTCAGTAACGTGTACAAGTCTGGATGGAGTATGTCTCGCACAAAAGAAAAAAAAAATGAAGGACCATGTCAGTGTTGGTGGACGCTTTCTTCTGCCTTGAAAACCTCCGAAGACACCTATATATTCGAATACGGTAATAAAAGAGGAAGGCTTTCTTATTCTAGTCAACAACACGTTGAAGCTTCGAAATAGCAAATACGCCCAGGCCTTCAGGACGGCACCCTTGCCGAGAATCGGCGTTGTCTTCCTTCAGTCCAAGTCAAAGGTAAGGAAGGAGAAGCGACGGGAACGGCATCGCTGCGTATCCTACTGCCAAAATACGAGACGCTGGTTACTTTCGTATTGATCCGGCTGAGTTTCCGCTCAGTGTCTCTTGATGCCGCAGGAATGGGCATCTCCGTCAAGCGCATTAGGTCGGGTTACACACTATTCAAGCGTGACTTCCGAGCTCAGAGAATGATCCTAAAAGTAAGCACCCAGGAGTCAAGACAGCTCAAAACACGCTGCACATTCGCTGCCTCTTAAGCGTATATCCCTAGAATGAAAATACCTCTATATTTTTGTTTTTACTTTACGACGGTTGTTAAGGTTGACCGGGACTTTTGTCCATAAACAATAGCTGAACACGCGTAGCATAATCAATCTTGCGAGGGACGTTAACGTCATCCCTCTTGATTGTTTAGCGCTCGGAACGGCGTATTTTACGCGTGTGTAGAAGTTGCAGCTATATCATGGCGGGGAGCAATGTGTCTGTAGCTGCAGAACAGTGGGGAAAAATCAGACTGCTGGTGAGGGAGAGAGTTAAACCGGCTGTAATTTTGAGAAGATTGCAAGCAGAACGTGGGGAACAAACGGTGTTGCGGACAAGACTGTACGAATGCTATCAACAGTTTCGCGAGGGACGACAGTGAGAGACAGTTCTTTCTATTCCAATAGAATCGGGGAGCTCTGCTTGCAACGGAAACGGCTCCTTCTTGCTGCAGTTTGTAGACACAAATTCGCCTCGTTCATTTTTATTTATTTTCAGTTCCACATTCCTCTGGTATTCTTATTCGTGACAATATTCGTTTACTGCACACTCAAAATATTTAAAATGTGGAAATGTTAGGATCGTAGCGTGGTTCTTTTTGGTCCTCCGGAGTTTCTATGGGGCCCTCACCCCGCAGAGGAGATGGGGGTTACTAGCCGGTGGGAAACCTGAGGAATGTGTCCCCTTTCAGAACGAAACGGAACCCACGTGGAGCGGGGAACTGAGGGGAGGGGGGCAAGAATGGAGTGAAAGGTGAGGTGTCGCGGGAGTCGAGTGTCGGTCGGGGACCCGAGGGGCTCAGCCCTGCGCGCATGCAAAGAAAGGCAAATAGGTTTTGCGTTTTCAACGCGTCGTCCCTCCGACGCTTCGTCGTCGGATTCACCGGCTGTGGTCGGGGAAAGGGCGTTTTGACGCCTGACAGCTTTCTCGAATCTAAGGAGAGAGATGCTGCCCGCATTCGTAAGTTCCCGTCGAACAGACGTAGTCAGTTATCGTGCTCCGAGTAAAATGAGGTGTCCTGTGTTTCTGCAATGCTTTGTCGCAGTCTACGTCGAAATGTGATAGCACTGCTTCTCTTTTTGTGAAGGCTATATACGAAGGATCAATTTGCAACGAACCTCTATGGCGGGTAACATACAATGAAATATCAGTACATTTCATTCAATAGAAATTGACACACTTGGCACGTCGCGAGCTCCTTCTGTTCAGCTACCTTCAATCCGCACCTTCCTCTTTTGAAACATTGTGAAGACTAACATATAATTAGCAAAATAACTGTCCAATCTTTACAGTGGGATCGGTGGCCGAGGGGACTACCGCGTCTCAGCTCTGAGCGTGGAGCAAAAGCTTGCGCTGCAAAACCTCCTGACTTCTGCAGCGCACCCCCTGCCCCCCGCCCGTTCCGATCTGGATGATTTTCGTACAGGGGGGATCGGTGGCCGAGTAGGCTATACTTCGTCTCACCCTAGCATGGACTAACCGCGAAGGCTGTGGTAGCGCGAGCGGCCAGCTTTGACTGCCTTGAGTAGAGCACTTGCTGCACGAGCGCTCGTGCAGCCGCCGCGGCTTCATTCAAAGCGTCTAGCTCGCGCTTTTAGCACGCGCGCCTAACAATAGTCCATACTAAGGTGAGACGAAGTAGAGCGCACACCAGCTCGGAGCACGTGGAGCGAAAGCTCGCGCTGCGGAACCCAGGGATCCTGGGTTCAATCCCCACCCCTGCCCGTTTCGATCTGGATGAGCATCGTACCGGCGTGCGGTCGTGTATCACTACCGCGTGATGCACGTTAAAGACCCCAGGCTAGCGGTTGTACCGCACTGGCTAAATTTCTCATCTACAGCTGGGAGACTCGTCGCCCCTGTGAGGCAGACCAAGTTCTAGGCTGTATAAACATACACACAACCCAATTTTTTTTTTATTTTCGTACCGGCACGCGTTCGTCATGATCACTACTGCGTGGTGCACGTTAAAGACCCCAGGTTAGTAGTTGTACTGCACCGGTTGCATTTCTCATCTACTGCTAAGAGTCGAGTCACCCGTTGAGTCGTGCTAGCATCAAGGCGGTCAACATAAAAGCATCACAATTTTTCTAATATTTACCTTTTGCGTGGATATATACAGGGTGTTTCCAGAGGTCGGCATTTTAGTTCGCCCTCACTCACCCTCACCCTCACAGCCACACTCACCTAAGCCCCTCACTCACCCTCACAACCACACTCACCTAAGCCAACACCTCCTAGAAGACAAGGCCAGAGCGCTCCTCTGGTGACGTTGCGAAGGAAGGCCATGGGGGTGCGCGTCGAAGCGAAGGCAACGCGCGTGGATCGACCGTCGTAACGCGCTTTTAGTCACATACGCGTGTCTTATTAGCTAAAATGAAAGCTGCACATATATCAAGGGGTCTCGAAAATATTTTATTACACGGGCAAAAATTACCCCGCTTAATAATCGGTATGAAATGGTACGAGGTAGGCGTATAAGAGAAAACATTGAGTCACGCAATTATTGCTGTAGGAATGCATATTTTACACAGAAATACTTCGACAAAATGGCGAGACAAGCACACTGTAAAAAATATTTTCTGAAAACTACAGAAAAAACATGTCAACTTTTTTGACCTACTTTTGCTGTTTTCCTCTGTTCTCTGTTTTTCGTTTTTATGTACTTTCACCAAGAAAGTCTGTTTTAAATTTTTTTGTGAATTCACAAAATTTCTGTTTCTGCGAGAAAAAAAAAAAACTGAAAGCTCTTAAAATTCACAGTTTTCTGTTCTGCACAAGCCTGTAAAAATACAGGTCTTGATATTTCAGTTGCCTGTATATTAACCATGCAAACCAGTAAAAATACAGGTTCGGTGATATTTCTGTTGGCTGTATATTAACCACGCAAACCTGTAAAAATACAGGTTCTGTGATATTTCTGTTGCCTGTAAATTAAGCGCACAAACCTGTAAAAAGACTGGTTCTGTGATAATACTATTGCCCAAGTTATGTAGCTGGCCAGCCCCTAGAAAAACAGGCCTCGATGGTTCTTTCAGCTATGTCCTGCTTCTTTCACGTAAAGCTTGGTTTGGTCTATTTGACTGAATACATAGAATACGGGTTTAACTGTAAAACGTACCGTCACCCTGACAACCTCAGCTGGAGTATGGGTGGGGTCGGCAATAGCGTGTGAAGCAAAAATTACATTAGAGGCAAGTACGTCAACTGTAATTTTTATTGTAATAAAACTCAAAACGCTACCTTGCGCACTAAAGGTTAACAAGCTTTTAAAATGCTTACATCTTTAAAGCATTTGGCAACTGAACGTGTCGAACTTTAAAACGCATAGTTCTCTAAGGCATTTGCCGAAGCCGCCACCTTTGGTGAGAGACTATGCTGTTTCCTTGATGTTTTCCGAGCCTTCGAGCTTTTATCTGGATTGATGCCAGCGATGGCCCTGTAAAGTAAAATTATAATTATAAGCAGCAAAGCAAAACATATGAGCTTTTAACACAAATTTGGACAAATTAATCACATTCGAGTACATTGCAGCAGCAAGTAACGCTCTGAGCCCTTGGGCAAACCAAGCCTTGTGACAAAGTAGTCTGGCATTCTCACCTCTGAACAAACTCCATTGTCAGGGCTACTTCAGGCGGATACTCCACATTGAGCACGAAGTACAGCAGGAACATAAGCTTCGATGCAACAGCTCTGTTGCACGTAGTGGTCAAGGCGATTCCATCCATGCACACGGTGAATTCCGAGGACATAAAAAGGCTCGGTCCTGCATAAAAAAGCAAGCAGTACAATAAATGTCACATGACGACAATGAAGACCAATCTTGATCTAACCTTTTATGCAAATGCTCGGCGTGGCAGGCATGTCTCCAAGATCTGTGTCCCCTGCAGTTTCCTGTGAATTGTCAGAAGAGACCCACATATATTTTAATTAAAAGTACATAAAACAATACCATTGTAAGATCCCCATCCTTTAAATGAAAGGCAAACAGAGAGGACACTATGATCTCCGTTTTCGCTTCGCTAGTATTGCACCCGTTGCACGAGTGGTATCTTTAGAGTACGACAATGCTTCCCACACGCTCCTGGTTTTCATAAGTCTTATTTCCTTTTTATCTTTGTTCGGCGCTAGGTTTACAAACTGGGATGATGAAGGACGACACACACACACGGAAGGCATAACTAACAACTAGTTTACGGGTGTGCGTCGTCCTTCATTATGCCAGTTTGTAAACCTTAGCAGCGCAGAACAAAAATAAAGGAAAACCTACTAGCCCAAGCCGAAGGCTTATTGAACTTCATAAGTTGCTGGATTGAGTGGCTTTTTGTAAAACTCAGCGAATTTATACTAATACCGTATGTTTATTCACTAACAAAAACATTTTTTAACAACTTTCAGTTAATCATTTGTCCTGTCGCAAATATAAGGACCATATACTATGGCCCCCTGGCTGTATAACTGACCTGCACAGACCACACTTGTGAAGCTTTAACGGCTTTCTTAAGAAAAGCAAATCTGGACCCTATAAAATACAAATTCCAATATACATGACAAATTGGTTGCTCCCAGCTATTTCACCTGGCTTGAAATTGCCGGTAAAATTTTACCGGTATTGGTTGTGTGGCACGTCTAGCTTAGGAACATGCAGCACTATTGCTTTACATGTATGCGAGCATTTCTAGACTCCAACTTGAGGCTGATTGAGTCATGTTTATTTCCTTTTGTTAGACGACGGTTACAAATTTTATAACCATTGGGCAATAGCGTATACTGCCTGCATAAAATGTCCATTCACATGCAAGGATAGACACATTTGTGCACCTTGAAAACCTTAGATCAAGAAACGAGACGAGAGCCCAGATCTCCGTGCCGTCTACCTTCTTATGTTCCTCGGTATTGGGTATTTAAGAAGTTTATAGTTCACCAGCTCGTCTGCACACTCTCTGGTATTTCTATCCAGCTTTTGTAGTTCATGAATCATTATAAAATACAAGCCTAACATTGATTTGGAATTGTATGTAAACAGGCCCAAGTTAGAGACGACAGCATTTTAACAATTTTACAACCCTTCAAATCAATCGGGTGAGCATTGAGCGAATGTTTTTCTTGAAGGCATCTCTTTTAGTGTTTAAATTCATGACAAATATTTACTTCAGGAGGAATGCATTGCCTCCAGCCTTGAACGTTCTAAGCTGAAAAAAAAAAAACACACCTATCTCCACGATTTTGTAGACCATTTCCTCGTTCTCGTTGAACAGTGCAAGAAGAAGAAGGAGTACACTTTCATGTTCGGGTGTCACACACTGAAGGCGACGTTTTGCTTCCTCAGTCTGTTCCAAACTCTTCTTTACGCGTAGCAATTTGAGCTGGCTGTATGCGTAACGGTACACACGCAATCCCACTTTTTCCATGTTGACTTCGATTGCCCTGACAACTTCATCGCCAAGAAGTTGCTTTGCATGCGCACAAGGCATTCTTCCTTGAACAAGAAAGGCCAACTTTCCTTCACATGTCCAACAGAACTGGAGTTGTTGATGCTACTTCTTTGAGAAGGGAACGTTTGTAGCATAAGGTCATTAACAAGGCGTTCATCTGGTTGAAGCTTAGTGTATTCCACCAAGAGACGTTGCCTCTTTTCTGCCTGCGTGTGAACAGTCTCCCCACACGGAAGTTCCGGCTGCCAGGCTACACAGCCATAGGAGTCGCGGAGAGACCGTTTCCGTGGCTGGAAGGAATCTGGCTCATCAACGATTTCAGTCCGTAGCAGCTGTGGTGCCGACCTCTTGTTATTCACACAGTTTTCAAGCTTTCACATCAAAGTTTCTATTCCTGAACCAACAACTGTGCCCTGCAATGTATCTTGAAATGATGAGGGGAACTTATCAGCAATCTTTGCTGCGATTATTCTCAAGTTGTGTCGGCCAGGTGATGGATGTTGATCAATGATCAAAGAACTCAATGTTCTCACCACCTGATGGATGTCTCCTTTTGTGGGTTTCTGCTGGTCTTTGCAAGCTTGAAGCAAACTAGGTGGAAACATCTCCCAAGGAATGCTGAAATTCTCGGCCCATTCAATGCGCCGGTTGGGTGCCATAGAAAGGCCATCGCCAAAATGGCCACTTGGAGCTGTAGAGGAGGAAGCTGGAGTGCTGACTTCAGAGAATTTTTCAAGCAGAATTCTTCTTTCGACAGGGGCTAAAAACTCCAAGTCCGACTCTCGCACATACCTCAAGTGTTCTAGACATTTTATGCCTGTCTTTCAGCTTCGTAGCTGTAATTTCGACATCCTCCTCTTTAAGTTGTGGAAGCCAACTCCTTACAGATGATGCCAAGTCCATTTTAACGCTTTGCACTGCAAAGAAAAGAAGAAACCGCTAAACAATGTCTAAGATTGAATGTTTAAGCACAACAACAGGGTATTGTGACCATGCACGTGCATAAGGCTTCAATGGGTACCAGTCAAGAACGTTGTGAAGAGACACACATTTCAGTGGTTCACTTTGTTTGTTGAGCAAGTTATAAACACTCGTCATAGGTTCCACGACAGATTGCATGACGCGTAAAAGAAAGCACACAGTAGTGTCTTGCAATAAAATGAAGAGAATATGGCCAAACACTAGCCGGCTATCGTTGCGAGCCAAGACCAAGACCATGTCCTTCCTGTATGTGATGCCCCTGTACTCGGTGCGGTAGGAGCAGTAAACCTCCTCCATCTGGAAGCCAAACTCGCTAATGGCTTTCTGAATATCACTACTGAAGAGACTGGGGCAAAACACAAAACTGGATTCAAATATGAATTGCTCTTGGTACAACTGGCTACTGCTTCGGTATGCTTGAAGAAGTTGGTGCTTTTCTGTAAGTGTGAGCGTGACATTTTTGAAGTTTTGGGCGTTTCGTAAGCATCGGCGAAAAAAGCTATGTTTGCTTTCGCACCGCATTGTCCACAACCTAATAAGCGGCACAAACTGAGTTATTAAGTATGGATAATGAAGCAGATAGTGGTGCTTCGGTCTGAGAGGAGCATCTGGGAAGAGGTCAATTCTCTGAGAAAGGTAATCTTCAACCAAATCTTTCAGTCTCATGATCATGGGCATTGTGATCTGTGGTGCAAACACCAATTGAACAATTTCAATTAGCATGAGTACTAGCTCCCACACTGGTTCATCTACACAGACCTTCTCAAAAATAAACAGAGGTAAGAACCTTAAAAGGTTCCAATTTTGAACAGCATGGCCACTGAGCTTTTTGCCACAGCTGACATCAAGGTGGTCGGTCATTTGCATCTGCTCCTTTGAACTTGAACAACAGTATTCTCTTGTTGAGCTCCTCAACCGATAACCATCGGCACTGTTTGATGATGTAATTCAAATACAGAGCAAGATCGTAGGACACCACACCTTCAAAAAGATCATGCCCTAAGCATGGAGGAAGTCCAGGTGCACAGACATGAAAGTACTTCAGTCAATTGAATTCGGAGTCACATTTTATACCCTGGCATGCAGCAAGAGAGTTGTCTACAGCGAGAGTTTTCACAGCCTCATTGTAGTTAACTGGATCTCTCAGCTCTAAGTGTCCAGTCAGGCTTTCCCTGTCAAACATTTTTTCTCTCTTTGTTAAACAAAACCGGCATATGTATGAAGCCTTGCTGAGGTTCTCAGTAAAGCAACCAACAGTGACTTCCCAGGTTGTCACCCAAGATTTCTACCACAGTGCCAAAAATAGGAGTGCCACCTTCAACCATAACACATCCAGCTTTCAGCTTTCTTATGTCACCAATCAAAGGAGCAAATACCTTGTCCTGACCAAAGAATGAAAAGTCACCTTCTTTGCATAGGAGCAACAATTGAATGGAGTGCATACGACTTCTATTCCATGGGTACAGGTTTCCAAGTAACATGTAGACGGCAAGGATTTTGTGCTTCTTCTTCGCAGAGCCCAAAGGGTTTACCACTTCGAATGCATCTTGAAAAAGAAGCAACTGCAGAGCGTCGGGGTGGTCGTGAAATAGTGGTATTGATTTGAAAACAGTTCCATCTGTGAAGTCCTTGTAGACACCCGGCTGAGAAACATCTGGAGTCATGAACTGCTGCTGAACTGACTTGTCCTTCAACAGTACTTTGAGCGTTTCTATATTAGCGGTACATAATGGAAGTGAGCTGCCTGCTTCTTCCTGTTCTGTCCCAGGAGTATAGCAACTGGTTCCACATAGGAGAAACTTTTTTGGAAGTAGCCTGTGCGGGTATAAGATGTCCGAAAAATACCGCTGCTATTGTGAAGACCAGTAAGCACATCACTTTCCAAGATCTTACTGATTACTGCCTTGGCAGCATCTTGATTTAAGCCGTCGTCTTGGAGTTTTTGTCTGACTGCGTCTACCATAAGGTCTAGGTTATTGCTTTGCAGGTCAAACAATGCTTCTGATATAAGCTGTACTGTTCTTGATGGCAGTAAACATTCCGACAGAAGGCGCAAGTATAAACGCCCAACTGCGTCCACAATCTGACTGCTCTGATGCCCGTGGCCTTCTGGATAATCAGTTATTCCTTGTTCGCTCTTTTCATGTGCCGTGCTACAGCCTTCAATTGGGAGTCCATCAGATAAGTTTCTTTCCGAGCTGGTACTCTGCACCGCAGAACACGGGAATTGAGCTGACCTTGACTCTGTTTCAAGGGCGCATCCTTCATCTTGCTGTACTGTGGGCACACTTTCTATGTCAGTACCTGCGACATCTGCCCAAAAACTACGGCCATGGCACCTTGAAACATGGGATGCAAATGTAGACTTGTTTGTGAATGAACGCTTGCAAGCTACGAAAGGGCATGTAATTAACCCTTTTGCCTTCAGTTATATGCCCTTTGAGGTGGCTCAACAGAGTTTTTGCATTCCTGCAGACTTTAATGCATGTGTCAATCTTGCAGGTCAATGACAATGCTCTGAAGGTAATGGCAGTTGTATTTTGCCTCCTGTGCATCCTAGACATGTGACTGTACAAAGAACTGATCTTCCGAAACATTCTGCGGCATAACTGTAACGGGCACTGGATGTGCAGGTTGCTTTCATTTTTATGCAATGTTGCATGTTTTTTAAACTGAGACAATCCTGGGACGATAGTTTTGCAAATACTGCACTCATACATGACCCTACTGGTACGGGAGAGCGAGGATCCTCAGAATCTCTGCAACAGACAAAAGGTAAATACTATCTAGTCAGGTCCTTTCCAACACTTCCAAGACATTATGAAGTCATGCCATTACCAAACATCTTCGAGCTACTTTATAAACATGTGTGTGTTAGCTTTGATTGCAGTGGGACTTCTATGCACTGGCCAAGCATCAAAATTTGTAATATCCACAAAAAAAAAACAGTTTGAACTTTTAAGTTCTGCAAAGTCAACACCTCTGGGCATACAAAACAATTGTATTCTAGAGCAAAAAAACCCAAAGTCCCTCCACATCTTTATCATTCCCTAGATTATCTATATTTTAAAAAATAAATTCATGTGAATGGCTTGTTACATTTGCTGGGGAAATGTTACACTTTAGCAATTACAATAAGTGTGACTGCAGATGTTATTGGCCATAAACTGAAAACATTTAGTATGCACTCTGCGAGATATTTCATATGTTTGGAAGTGAAAGAGTTCAAAGAGACTAAAAAGGAGGTGCTAGCGATGATCACTGTTCATTTTATCTTTGAACGGTTCAAAAGTGAAAGATTAAACCGTCTACACCACGTGCTTCCCCTTTTCTAATAAGTCAGCAGACATACTACTAATTAATGCATGTGCCGCCATCAATTCCATTTCTCGCGTTTTTGTTTTGCTTATAAAGGACTCAATACCTTTGACTTGACAGCGTTCCACAGTGGTGAGCGGTTCACAGTGGTGAGCGGTTCACAGTGGTGAGCGGTTCACAGTGGTGAGCGGTTCACAGTGGTGAGCGGTTCACAGTGCTGAGCGGTTCACAGTGGTGAGTGGTTCACAAGAGTGAGGGGGCCGCATGAGCCACCTGCAGAAAGAGAAATAAATGCAGTGTGACAGTTTCTGCAAACGCAGGAGTCACTCAGCTTTATACCTGTTCACTTTATCTTTGAACAGTTCAAAAGTGCAAGATGAAACTGTGTACACAACATGCTTTCCCTTATCTAACAAGTCAACAAAGGTACTGCTAATTAATGCATGTGCCACAATCAATATCATTTCTTGCATTTTTGTTTTGCCTATAAAGGACTCTCAATACCTTTGACTTGACAGAGTGTTCCACAGTGGTGAGTGCCCTTCAGTGGCCTTTCTTACGCCCCACTTGAAAAGATGGTGTCTGAAATCGTGTAAAAAGGGTATATGGGCGAATTTTACGCCCTTCATTCACACGGTGTGAGAGGGGCGTAATGTTGATACTGTCGAATCCACCCATGATTTCATAACCGTTCATGTTTATTGCTTTGGTGAAACTGTTGCTGATGTACGGCGGTACAAAGATCGATTACAAATAATCGCCAGACGAAGGCGCGTATGATTAGGAAGTGCTAGAGAACGGTTTTCGCAACTACAATCGAACTCTCCGTCCGACACGAGCCGAAAATTACGTGTCGCGCGTGCATCAGTTTTATCAGTTCAACTTCGATTTAACTCCGCACGCAAAAGGTGAACGAAGACGTGTAAATATACAGCCCAGGAAACACACCGCTTTGCGCCAATATTGGATCTAATCGAAAGGATTGTGCCCACACCATTTTGGCTTAGCCAATATTTAACAAATACACTCTAAGAAAAAAGTTGGCCTCAAGGGACTAACCGCAGCATTTTGTCCTCTGAACTCCCAGTTGCTCCCCAAAAGGACCATCTGGTTCAAGCTAGGTACCGTGCGCAAACGCTGGGGACTAACTGCACTCGACTGGGACTAACCGATAGGCGTGCGCGAGCAAAAGCATCCATTAGTCCCCCTCAGACAGGGTGCATCTGTATGGTTTAGTCCCCGAAGGCGAACGGAATGTTCGCCTGGAAGACGGATGCTATTTGGCTTGTCTTGGGGATCGGCGACACTCAGCCCAGCACGGCTGAAAGTGTTCACAAAACTCGGACGAAACTGGCGAATTTGTTTAATGTGCCACGAACGTTCAGACATTACATAGTAGAGCTTCGCGCGTTGTCTGAATGCGAGTTAACGAACGCGTTGACTCTATTTCACCCAACTATCTCGTCAAAAATGATCTGTTGACATTTCACAAGTCCCATTCACGTAATTTGCCTTCGCGCAAAAACATAGCATTTAACCAAACGGAACACCTCCAAATACTAAGACTTTTTTTTTTTCTCTTAAATTAAACTTAACAGTTTGTAGAAGCCGCGCGTTTAACACCGGAGTCTCGCAGTCAGAATAAATGGTCACTTCAATCGCTAAAACTGAGTTACTGAGAACAACTCGAACCACGTCTCTGCGTCTCCCCGTGACCAACCTTTCTGGGTAGTCCAATGTCGAACTCAAAATCCGCAACGACACACTTGATGCACGGCACGTTCCACTTCAAAAGCACGTTCAGGGCAGTATCCAGACGGCTTCATGCCATCGTCGTTGTTGTTTCAGATAACATTCCAGATGAACAACGAAGAACGAACCGCGCCCGGAACTTCATCCATATCAACACCCTGCTAATACAAAACAAATGCGAACTAAAAAAAAAGGCCCCCGAGAAAACTGAAAAGAGAAAGAGAGAGAGAAAAAAAAAAACAAAAAAAAACCCCTGTTTTTTGCTTGTACGTCACTTGACCGGCGTGTTGAAAAAGGCGACCTTCGACCTTGTCCCGGCCTTGGGGCATTGGGGTGTCCGTGTGTCGTGTGTAGTGGGAGGGGGAAAGAGATTTTCTTCAGCGCGCCCTTCCCTCTCCCACCAACCCCCTACACCGCATTCTTTCTTGCGCTCCTCTCTGGCGGGGGGTGGGGCAGATGGGGCAGAGAGGGTCCGTCGGGAAAATGGGAAGGGGTCTTTGTTTGGAAAGAACCTGTTTTCAGTGCAGCCTTCGTCAGAACTTAGAAGCTGGTCGCCTCTTTCTCCCTGTGTCGTCTCATTACGGGACCCGTTTTGGATTCGCGGTGCTGCAGCACTGCACCTGTTCTGAAGTCACAAGTCAAGGGAACTCAATTAAGGTATGTCGAAGTACTTCTGCTTATCGTGTATTCATTGACTGCGGCTTCAAAAGTGTTTAATTTTGAGCGCGTTCTCTAGCTTGCAAAGCGCGCGCCATGCTCTATTCTTTTTGGCACCAAGGTTGTTGATTTTGTTATGCAGCACGAAGACCTCATAATCAATCGTATCGAGCGAAACGCCAGTTCTACCGATGGCTCGTTTTTTTCTGTTTGGAGACTCTGGCAGGATCGCTTGACCATAAAGGCCTGTCCACGCATGCAGCGAAACGCTGCAATCATAGCGCTGACCTTGCGCTATGCCCGTGTTGACGGGAGCAGTCACCAGCTTTGTATCACACCGTCAAAACTGTTGCTCATGGCAGACGAAAAGTAGCTCACGACACCTGAGCAGCGCTCATCAGCGCTTCGCTGCATCTGAGAACCGGCATTAATGGAGACATTTATTTGATTATACAGTAGACTTCCGCGTTGATGGCGGGAGCTCGTCCCGTCACTTCGCAGCATAGATTGATTACGCACACGCTGGGTCTGTAATTCGCAGCAAACAGTCTACTAAAAATCTAATATTGCGCTGGTCTGCTGTCAACAGATGGCATATTGGACGTGAACCATTGTATCACTTATGCAGTCTATACTTTTGTCCAGCGATCGGGTAATTCACGCTGCCCTGTTACTAATAATCCAAATTCCTCGCAAACAGGCAAGAAGCTGCCGGTGCCCCAATAAACGGTGCTGGGACCACAACCGGTTGGACAGACATCCCGTGCACTCTTCGGGATTTGGCCTTATCGGGGATTCTACCGCCCAGGAATTTCGACTTCAGTCATCCTTGAATGCGATGTTTATCTACGAGGCAATAAAGCTACGTTTAACCTGAACTGCACTATTTCGTTTCGGAGATTTGGGGCTCGGGATCAAATGTAAAGGATAAACCTTTAGTCCCAGGAGTCCAAATCCAAGGGCGCAACGTTTAGACCCAGGGGTCCAAGTGCAAGGGCCTAACAGTTGGTCCTCGGGGTTCATTTGAAACAGTGTAACAGTTGGTCCCAGGGGTCCAAGTGCAAGGGCCTAACAGTTCGTCCTCGGGGTTTAATTGACACGGTGTAACAGTTGGTCCCAGGAGACCAAGTGCAAGGGCCTAACAGTTGGTCCTCGAGGTGCAATTGAAACGGTGTAACCGTTAGTCCCTTAGCGAAAAAGAGCGTAATAAAAGTATACTCGATATACTTCTAGTATACTATAAGGCAGGGAGTGTGATAGAATATTACAAAAAGTAGAGTAGTAGTATATGGCATGCGGGAGCCGTTCCATGATCCAAGTATACTTGCCAAGTATAATTAGATTATATAACTACTAGCCTACTTCAAGTACGCTCTAAGCAACCGTAGACATTTCAAGCATAATTTAAGTGCGCCATTATTATTATTTAGGATTATAGAAGTAGCGCACTCCCGGTATAAACACGGAGGCGTCTTCAACGCACCTTCAAAGCGTGCGGCATCTATACTTAGAGTGTGTTGCACAATTGAGAAGTTTCAGCGAATATAGGGGGCGCTCCGATCGATCCAACATGGCGGAAAAAAGGGAGATAGTTTTGCGACGCCCGTAGACCGGTAGGTTATAAATTAAACAAAGCGTGTCGTTCTCTGCTTGTTGCCGTGTGCGAGATGATCGTCACTTCAAGCAAGACCATCCATGATGCTGCAAATGAAGTGTTCAAGCCAGTCGAAGGCAAGAAATCTTGCCATAGTCAAGATATGTGTGCAAGTGTTCGACGTGGGCTCTCTCACGCTGGTGCAGCTGTCATCAAGTTGAACTGAAGGTACGCGGGTCTAAAGAAAGGTACATATCAACAATGTTTGCGTGTTGAAACTATGACGCGTACTTTATCTAAATCAAAACTTATCAGTCTGCGGCTACAAACATTTTTGTTGACATTGCTTACATGATGTGACCTTTCAGGTCTCGCATTAAACGGTGTTACGAACTCTTGGGTTGTTGTTCTGGTTAATTGCGCTAAAAAGCGGTTGGATGGTAAGTATGACAGCTACAGCATACAAGGGACGATCGAGGTCTTTATCCTGCGTTCTATGTATCCAAACATCGGTATCCTTGGTGTTATATTGCGATCAGCCGGTCGCCGATCGTCCTGTTTTTACGCATAATGTAAACAGGCCCCGGAAGCGCCAATCTCATTTCGATGTGCTTGTCCACCCCTACAAGCCTCCTTTTGGCTCTCGTGGAAAGCTTTATTGTAATAGCAATAGTCTCATCGGTCGTTTAAGTTTAATATCTGCTGTGTGTGATCTTCTGACAAACAAAAGTCTGTATTAAATGCCAGAAGGAGAACAAATGTGAAGTTTTTTTTACTTTTTTCTTTTTACAAAACAGGGCAAAGCTTCCAAAGCGAGAAAAATTTAGGCTGATATTTGAGTATGCTCAAGAATGAATGGCAAAAGGTGCTCATGCTAAGATACACAGTCGATTTTCTTTTTGCCTCTGCATTTTAATTAGAAGATAGTATCAGCAGAAGACCCATGTCCTTTTGAAAATGTCTTTTATTAGGGCAAAAGTAGGTTTTCATACACAAACACGTACACTAAGTCTTAGAAACATGAGAGATAGTATTGGTTTAATAATTTTCACATCTAGTTATGTGAAGGTTAAATATTACTTCTAGACAAGTTTGACAGAGTCGCGGGGTCAGGGAAGTCCACCACAGCATTTGTACCGGGGTTATCCCTTTACTGCCCAACCTTTTTATTTTGACAAAAAGTTGCTTTGTATAGGTTGTAGATTATAAACAACCCTTTCTCTGAATTCGCAGACGCACTGGTTTCGGCGAGTCTGCTACACTTGCCCACTTGTAGGAGAAAATCGTAGTTGTCCTTTATGTTGGTCATCCTCGATTTCATGTAGACCGGCATGAAGCTCCATTCTTCCTCTGAGGAGTTCTCGGGTGAGACTGAAGTGGGTTAAGTCTTCCGAAGACATTTTCTCAGCGAGGCAGCCGAGTCGCGGTCGCAGCGCGGGATACCGAAGTGACGCTCACCTGCTGCAACTGTCATTAGGTCATCCAAAACAGGCACCAGTGTCTATGCACACAAAACGCAGAATAAAGACCTCGATCGTCCCTTGTATGCTGTAGCTGTCACACTTTCCATCCAATCGCTTTTCAGCACAATTAACCAGAACAACCAAAGAGTTCGCAACACTGTTTAATGCGAGGCCTGAATGGTTACATCATCTAAGCAATGTCAACAAAAATGTTTGTAGCTGCAGACCGATAAATTTAGGTTTAGATAAAGTATGCATCATAGTTTCAGCCTCAACATGCAAACATTGTTGATATGTAGCTTTCATGACGACATCTGCACCAGCGTGAGAGAGCCCACGTCGAACACTTGCACACATATTTTGACTATGGCAAGATTTCTTGCCTTCGATTGGCTTGAACACTTCATTTGTACCATCACGGTAGGTCTTGCTTGAAGGGATGATCATCTCGCTACGACTAGCTATGACCACCCACCGCAGCGATGCAAGCGTCGAAGGAGCGCAATCTGTGTACTGTGCAGTCAGTCGCCGTCACCCGACGCTGCTTGTTTGGTATTCAGGGCTTTCCGCCCCGGTTCTTCGTTTGTACTTGGCACCGAGTGTTATTTCCTGTGCTTGTGTGTGTGCTCACTGGCTGATATAGGCCTCATAGAGCAGTTCTTCAGGTTCAACAGCGTTCGCCGAAGAACGTCTGAAAAAAATGCCACACAGGAAAAAAAAGCATGAAGACACAATGCGCCAGCTTGACGGACTATGCACTGGGTATGGAAATCAGGCCCTGCGGATTATAAAAAAAATGCAAACTATCTAAACAAAAAAAAAATAATAATAATTTAGGCTCAAATTGTTTTTTGCGGACTATACGCCTGGACATTGGTGCCTGTTATTATGAATTGTATATTCACTGCTGTTTGTTGTGGCGTTAGACTGCCTTTCTGTTATGATGCAGAGGGGTCGACTGAACCTTGAAATAAATATATTTAAGCAGATCTAGATGCGATGTCCCTTAAAGCCACATGGTCAGGGAAAAGGAGTGTCATCATCTAATTTGCCAACAGCATACCAATGGGCACGATCAAAACCCACCGAGTCAATGGTCAGTTTTCCACCACAATATTTATTCCCGTGTAATCACCAATTTGGCTCATTAAAAACCTTGAGGCTGTAGCCTACAACACACCCATTCTGGATCTGCAAAGCTTATGCTGTAGACATGCATCATCACATGAACATGTTTCTTATCAATCTTAAACGTAAAAAGCTAGAAATTCCCATATCGGCACATTTTTAGCAAACTGAATGGTCCCACCTGTTACACTTTTAGCTTTGGAAGCAAACCAATTCACAATACCACCAGTGGCATACATCGTGTCAAGCATTAGTGTTGCATGTGGCAGCAAAATGTTTTAACTAGGGAAGCAAACCTAATCGATCCTGTTGATTAAAGCACCTAAATACGGGAGAAATTATCAATAAAAAAAGAGGTCACTCGAAAAGGACGTTTTCTCGCTAAACAAACACGACTTTATATTGGACGTTACGCAATGTCAGGCCAAAGACATTCACTCTGTGATCGGTACAGAAGCATTTGCTTAGCAGTCGGTCGTGCATGATAAAAACAACAAAAACAAGGATGGATTAGATACGCGATATATTCGCCTTTGCACGGAGTAGTTACACTTAAAATCGTTTCAACATAAAGCGACTACGGCCCACTTTACAGCAATCTTAAAATTTATCCGAGTAGACGTCACCCACCAGCCGGAAGCGTTGCTGGAGGTCCCTCCGCCGTCAACTTTGAGTCACTGTTGAGCCTGAAGAACTGCTCTATGAGGCCCATATCCAGCCACTGCCCACACACACAAGCACAGGAAATAACACTCGGTTCCAAGTAGACAAACCAAGAACCCGGCGCGGAAAGCCCTGAATGCTAAATGAGCAGCGTCGGGTGACGACAACTGACTGCGTAGTACACAGGTTGCGCCGTTGCGCTCTTTCGATGCCTGCATCGCTGCGGTGGGTGGTCGTGGCTAGTCGTAGCAGATCGTGTCACCTCTATTGCTCGTACCGGAACACAAGAGCCGCGTAATATTCTTGCTGCCGAAGTTCATAAGCCTACGGTTGCGCCCAACACACTTTACACAAACCCAACGCCCAGCAAGCCTATCCCCCTCTTTCTCTTTCAGCGACCGGCCGCCAGGGCGGTGACACCGTCGCTGAAACTCCTCAATAAGAAAGAGAAGGTTGAAAGATTGGTGGGAAAGGCTTAAGGAAGTGTGATGTTGGACAAAATTGGGGCTTTAGGTGCATTAACGAGAGAAAACATTTAGTGCAAAATTTAAGAAAAGAATTTAAAATGGGCTAGGTGGCGCAAGCTACCGCCCGTTACAAAGTGGATAGCCAATATCCATCTATTCATCAGCTAACAACTGGTCGGCTGGTCGCGAAGGCGCGTCTGGCAGCGTTCGCACGTATAAATATCCCAATTTTCGCGAGCTACGAACAGTATGGGCTTTGATTTGGACCGCAAACTCTGTAAAAGTGGTCTCGCGACGACTGAACTGTGAAAGCACCCGCCGGCCGCGTCATTGAACTGATCGACAAGTCGCGGCCGGCATCGATCATGCAGGTACGCACACCGATCTCTATGGGTACGCATGCCAGCGTGTTCCTGATCGTCGTGCCTGGTCAAAACGAGCGGTGCATAGTTTTTAATTCGTCAGCGACCGGCGTCATTGTAGTGAACAGAACAAGCGTAAAAACAGCGCGACAAAACGACACGGACTGAGAAGGTGCACACACAAACAGTGCTGACTTTCAACCGTTTTAGAAAATAACGCCCACCGGCGTGGTCACATAACAAAGGTGTGACATCACCTCTCATGACCATCGCGTTGAAAACTGCTGACAAACGCAAGTTTGCAGTCGTAGAAACTTATCGAGGGAGTACTGATACAATTATCTTTGGTCAATGAGATAAAATGTACCTCGATCGGAAATGGCTATATGCACTGCGCAAAAGTCGTTTAAAACGAATGGTGACAACGAATCTCAGAAGTAGTTGCATAGCATGGTGGTAAGGTGTCTGCTTTCTACGTGCGACAGCGGGGCTTGGGTTGCCGGCTACACTGCGAAGTGGCATGTACTGGTTAAGTTTTGTAATTAGCAGCTGCACACTGTCGCCGCGAAGCGGCGTGAACGCAGGAGGGGGGGTGGGTTAACACGCTCATCAGTGATACACGCTCTGTCCGAAAAGGGTGACCCAAATCGCATGAGCTCTTCGCATAGTGCGTATAGCTTTACTCAATAAAAAAAGGCTTCCATAATCTCTCTAATCAGCTGTTGACAATGCTTTCCAAGTATCTTGGTCTCGATTAAAGGAGTACACTCGCACCTATCGCAGTGCACCACCAAGTTTCATGATGTTGATGCCCTCATCAAGCACGCATGTTCACGTAATCTATCATTTATATAACGGCCAGTCTGGCCGATGTATACCTTCTTACACGTCGGCGGGATGCAATAAACCACCTCTTCTACGCAAGGAACAAAGTTATTTTTACGGTGCTTGTTACATGCAGGGTTAGGGGTCCGACCTCTGTCCACCTTTGCACACAAACGTCCCAGCTTAGAGGGAGCCGAGGAAACCACAGGAATACTGCGCCGTTGTGCAACTTTTTTTATCCTGTGCGGAACCTTGTGGATGTAGGACACCACAACAAGTTTCTGCGTGGTCTTTCTACCCATGCCTCCTTCCGGATTACACACCCTCTTCAAGAGGCTCTCGGCCACACCTGCT
Source organism: Ixodes persulcatus (assembly GCA_013358835.2). Classification (NCBI taxonomy): domain Eukaryota; kingdom Metazoa; phylum Arthropoda; class Arachnida; order Ixodida; family Ixodidae; genus Ixodes; species Ixodes persulcatus. Next base: position 79,669 of record JABSTQ010005251.1, read on the forward strand.
AGGAGACTGCTCGGGTACCCGCCGTTCAAAAATTTGTTGGCCTGCCCGCAAAACCTCCTAATCATTTGGTGAGGGCACGAACTTGAGACCTCTGTGTGTGTACACCTTCTCCGTCCGTGTCGTTTTTTCGCGGAGTATTTACCCTCTTACAATGCTTTACCTACTAGCCGAACTTTCCACTGCGCTACTTGAGCGCATGACAACCATTGAAATGAGCAAGCGAGCTATTATGTTTAAAGTAAACCTGAGACAAGGGGAAAAAGAAAAAAAAGAAACACAACCTCGTTTTGTTTCTCACCTTTTCTTTTTCCCTCCTCTAAGGCTTACTTTAACCATGATGACAACCACCGTATTTTAAGATTGCTCCGGTGCTGCACTCACCGGCGTGCTCTTTAGCATGCCGTTTTCACACACTTCCTTCCCACAAGCTCCACCTCCCACCGTGGAGAGTACAATGACAGCTTAAACTAACTTGTTGGCGCAGTGACCTCTTTTTCCTCTTTACAATGTCCCCCCCTCGTTCCACCATGGCTGCTACATTTTATTGGATCCGAATGTATTACATACTTTGCAGTATGCCTACGTTCATGGTAATAAAAACCCGAGACTCAGGAACGCAAAAAAGGGGACAATCTATGTTGACTATGCTGACCTTATGATGATGTGATTATCTGTGTGAACCCTGTGACAGGACTCGACATGACCCTTTTTGGGAACACACTGAGGTACGCTTTGTGGTATGCAAAGTGTGTTTGCAAGGGCATGTGCTGTGGCACCATGGGCACTTTCGCTGAGAAATACAAAATCCAGGCAAGGGTAAAGCAACCCTTTGACGGAACACACATTTATCGAAGAAACTCGTACGTGGCTATTTCACGACCAACTTTCACACTTGCAAATTTTTCCTACCCGTTTCCAAAGAACAAATGCATTTTTGAGGCTTTCATGGATTGCGGCGCAGCTCATTTTGAGCTGTGCCGCGATCCATCACTAGAGTGGCGTCACAAAGCAATACCAACTGTTATCGTCTCACCTTAACATAGAGCACAGTGAATGATAGGCACAAGCTGCTTGCCTATGACGCACCTCGGGTGCATAGTGTAACGAGACTCAAAACACTTGCGTCTGCAGGCTCTTTTGTGGTCCATGGTAAGGCATGACGAAGTACACTTGCTGATGATTGTCGGTTTGAGACACTCTGGCTTGTTCTGCCTGGTACTACCTGTTACGATAGAAAAAGAAGAATATCTTTTTCTGAAGTGTCCCCTGGCGGAAGCCTGCCTAGCATGCACTGCACGAGACTCGTATATGCACAGGTGTCCTCACCACATGCAGTTTTCTAAAAAAGTGCATCAAGGCAGCAGTGGCTCTGTGGAAACGTGCTTGCGTCAGACGCAGCAGACCCAGGTTCTATTCCTCATGGCGGTGGAATGTAACAATCTTTTTCTACAACATTCGTCGATATCGTTGACAGACGCCCTTATGTTGGATACCTTATGCTGGATGCTCTACGCCATCATTGAAAAAAAGGTGGGGGGGGGGGGGAAGTGAACAGCCCATAACTGTTACCACTGTAAAACCGACGCCTAAGAATTAGTGAGAAGAGCCAGCGTATGCAATTACACGTTTAATTGAATCCATGCAAAGAGACAAAAGAACAGTTTCCATAAGTCATAACAAAACCACTGCAATGTGAACAAATATTTGATGGCACCATACAAACTCACTGATGCAATCAATGAGCTGATTCAACAAACACACCAAACGAACTGTGCAATATACTGCAAGAATTGTTTGCACTTTAAACATTGTAAGGTGAAGAAATAGACCATGAAATTCCCAACTACTATCAAAAGTCAATGTAAGGTGCCCTTAGGGGATGCGGAACCGAAATTTGGATTTTACAAAACGAAGCAGTGTTGGACTGGACGCTACAAGCCCCAAAACATCACTCATACAGCGGTATCTCTAACGGATGGTTGTTTTTCTGTAAAAGAAGGACGCATTTGAACGAGGTGAGTAATGTCTCGTTTTTCGCAGAGAAGTTGAAGAGGAGACCGAGCATCTTTGCTTCGCCTCATCGAGAAGGCGAGGCAAAGCGAGGAGAAAAAATGAGAATAGCAACATCACTCGCCTTATCAGCCTCGTTCCATCGCGTGCTCCTTTTTCAGAAATATAGCTATTCATTCGAGATATCACTGTATGAGTGATGTTTTGTGGTTTTGTATTGGCCCGCCCAGCGCTCCAGCCTTGTTTTGTAAAATCCAAACTTCAGTTCAGCATCTCTTTAACAATCTAGGAATTCGCAAAAATATAAATTTGATGCTTGGAACAAACTTGCAAAAAGAAAATTCTTGAAAATGAGACACTTATCCCAGTCTTGACCTGACTTGCTTCGACACCTACTAGTCTGACATTTTAAAAGGGTCTGCGGAGCATGCTGTCAGTTCTCAATCGCGCTCGGTCTTGTTGGGCAGGGGGATTGCGAGAAAGCTGTTGGCACTGCGTTCCATTATGGTGCACTTGGCTGTCAACTCCTTTGAATTGCATGCTACAACTCTACCAGATCTTGTGCCTTCACGAACATGCGAGAATGCAACCCCTAGCTGATTGTCCTTGAATGGAATGTTCTTGAGCAGGTCCAGCTTCTCGATCAGAACAAGATGCTGTATTTCAGACCCTGTACTCGGTTCTGTAAACACGGCCAGAGCCTGCCAGAA